>WTSP01026267.1:0-55950 GCA_025331215.1 Actenoides lindsayi
CCTCCTTGCAGAGGCAAAACAAGTTGGTATTATTTTTGTGTCAAGAAACAAAGTTTAAACATTAGACTGGACTGCACCATTAAAAAAAAAAAAAAAAAAAAAAAAAAAGAATAGCTACTGTGAAGACTGTTGAGAAGCAATGGCTACTTTATATTCTGTCTACAATATAGCATATGACCACGAAGCATATCATTCCAGGGGACTCAATTCAAAGCAAAATGTTTGAGCTTCTGCACTGCAGAACCTAGTGCATGGTCAGGGAAAACAGAGAACAACAACTTTCCACAGTGTTTGGTTGCTTTGCTTGTGCTTCCATGATACAGAGGCCAAACATACAGTAATTTTAACTGAAACAAGTCCAAGACTTGTGTAAATGAATCCAGTGAAAATGAAACCGACCTTGGGGAGAAAGAAGAAATGGCAGGGCAGGGAAAACATCTTATGCCTTAAGGAAAAGCACAGAGAAAGTAGCAGCAACTCATGTCTGCGTTCAAAATAATAACTAGGGCTATTATTTACCAGAGAGAAAAGACCTTTCTCCTTGCACAGTAACTCTTTGGTGCCGAAGGCAGACAAGGTAACTGAATAAGTATTCTGAGAGAAAACAGGAGCAAGTATTCAGGAGGATGCTGGTAGGACAGAAAGCAAGAGCAAGAGATTCTCATGCTCCTCCTGAAATGGAAAGGATGATTTAGCATAGGCAATTAAAGAAGAAAAACAGTGTACGTCAGCAGAGAGCAAACTGCAGAACTTAATGGCAATACAAGTAATATTGTATCAATAATGACACTAATGGCTTTATTTTAGCTTCTAAAATTATCCTTGTCCTACAAATATCATTTATATAAAAATCATTAAAAGATATTAAGGATCTATGATTGAACTTCCCTTCGAGCTTACTTGTCTACCCACAAACTTAAAAAAATAGCTACAAGGCAACGCAGAGCACACTTATTTTCCAACATTTGTCTAAGTGGAGAGACTATATTACTCACTCAAAGCATCACCTTCCATGAGTTACATCTCCTTCCATTCAATTTTTTTTCTTTTTTATTTTTAGTGAAGAAAGCTTGAAGGTTCCAGACATGGTTTTTATTCTCCTCTCCTTTGCCAATCTCTCCGGCTCTTTGCCACCTTCTCTTACAGGAGAATCATATTGCTTTCAGATCACCTCTAGTATTCCCTCCAGGGAGGGCAAAGGTGGAGGGGAGAGAAAAAATTTCCTTTGTTACCTCTTTTCCTAGATCTATTGGCTTGGCTGGTAAGGGGGCAGGAGCATGTGCCATGAGCTACTGCACTATTCACACATGGCAATGCCCGTGCAGTCCCACCATAGAGTGCTGAAGTGGTCAAGCTCAGCTGTTGATAAAGGTTCTGATCTGCTGTAAAATTCTGAATACCTGAACAAAAGCAAATACACCTCATTTACATAGGTTTTGCTTTAGTGATTAAGTTTTCGCTGTGCATTTTCTGCTAATTATATTACTTTAAAGCACACCAAATAGTAATTCTACATGACATTTTTATCACCTGCGTAACATTTCAAAGGAAACATTTAATTGCATTTGATGTTATTTAAACACTTACCATGTACTCTTCAGTCCTACTATTTTCTATGAGTTCTGGCTATATTACATATTTAAGAAACAGTTGGGGTATGTACTGGGGTTTTTCCATTTTTTAGTGTTTAATCTATAATAAACATGTAGTATGTTGCAAATATATTTCATATATATGGCCCTTTATGTGTTAAGTGCTAAGAACATATTTTTGCTTTGCCATAGTTGAGTTTGTCACATTTTCCATTACAAACTTAATTTCAGGGTTTATAACTTTTCCATAAAATGTGCCCTTCAGGAGGAAACTTGACATTTAATTCCCCATCTGAAAAGAGAAGGTGTTTTCCTTTTAAAAAAACCGATTAATAAAATAATTGTTTAACAAATATTTCTAGAATTCAGAAACGAAGTGACAAAAAAGTCTCTGCAACTTGGATTCCTCCTGTTAGACTGCTAAACAAGCTTAGTGAAAAAAAAATTTTTTTTAAAAATCAACTCTGAACTGGAATCTAAACTCAGCATTTTATAATTTTAACCAAATATAAATACTTTCAGATATCAGCTACTACTGATTAAAGCTTGAAGCAGTTTTTGATTTCACCACAGAGCACATAAAATAATTCCTGCTCCAGATGTCAAGATGGTATAATATAGTATATGTTCACTGTCTGTCTAGATCACTACTAATTTCAACAAAGTAGCCCAGACCATTTAAACCTTATTGATGTTACAATATTAGAGCTAACAGAAAAATGGCAATCCATCACTGACTCTATGATTTAAATTTTACTTCATATACCTTTTAGATACTCTACAACTTGTCATAAAAGTATTCAGCACTCTTTCATCACCTTTTAAGAATGTTATACTAGAGGCATACTGTTTTCCACCATTTCTATTCCTAAATAGAACATGAAAATATCATGTAAGACAAACCATACCAGACAAAAGCATAGATGAAATGAAAAGTTCAGTTGGTTTCTTGAAAACTTATAAGCAAATAAACAAATATTTATGAATAACAAATATATTTTTCATAAAACAGGAATAAATTTTGAACGAGTCAAATATCAGAAATCTAAGCTTATTAGAGCTTTTAGATTCAGCCCTACGCATGATTACTGCTATTCTTATAAAAATGAAACAACCTTATTTTCAAATTCTCACATACTGACTGCCAGCAGTTTTCCTCAATTACAGTACTTTCCAGATTAATCTATCTTTATATTGCCAAATTTTATGACCTTTATTGCAAGTCACCCAACAAGTATTTTCTCAAAGTTCTTTTTTCCTGAGCAAAGCAAGACCTTTTATTCTTTCCAAACATAATATTATGGCTTACAACTTGATTTAAAAAAAACAAAACAAAACAAAAAGTGATTCAAAAATGCCCTGATTTTGAGCCTTAAAAGACAAAACAAGTTCTATATTTATTATGTAAAAAAATTCCCCAAGCTCATGGCATTCCAGACTTGACTGATGATTTGTGAATGCTTTCAGGTTAGCAATACCATACTATGTGTTTCTCAACTTCCCGTCTGACCACTCCATTCACCAGTTACTTGGTCTTTGATCTTTTTTCCACAAATTTCACCCAACATTTTCAGGTTTATAATTCAAATTAAATACCTTTAATTTGACTTGGGGCTTTGTTGTACCTATTTTCTAGCTAAACTTTAAAATGGCTCCCAAGGTATGCGGTTGCTCTGTATCACATGGATTAGTAGGCAGGAACTGTGGATTTTGTCTGTCTTGTTTTGTCCTCTGACACTAGGTACAGCTTTAAATAGAAAGAGACCATGTTCTTAGAGCAGACATCCTTCTAATTGCTTTTTGTCATCCTTTCTGTCTCTGGTAGGCTGTTATCTGGTTATATAAACATAGTGTTCAGAAAAACCCCAACTCATTAAGACTATCTTTTCTTCCATATGCAATATCTTTTGCATCCTAGCAGAATTAGGCTATTCCATTGATCCTATTTTCATTTTCATGTAACAAATAAATAGTACATATATTGAGCAGAGATAGATCTGTGTTTTGCTCATGTAGATAAGTACATTTTTTCATACAAGCTTTGAAACTAGGGGGATGATATCAGTTGAGAATTTGGCTTTTTGGGTTCAAAATACCACATCTCAAATCCACACTTTGTGGAAAAACAGAAATAAAAAATTCAATTTAAAAAGATGACAAAAATCAACAACAATGGAAGCACATTGGTTTCCACCAAGTAAAGGAAGGGATCTGAGACATGATTTTCATAGAACCATAATGATAAAACTTACTATTATTAAATTGTTTACTATAGTATACATTTACAAGAGGCATGAGTTATTTAAAACACAACATAACCACACTTCTATGTCTTTAATTGATTCATTTAACTCAGTCCAAACAGCTAAGTATTAAGGTTGATCTATTACTACCTTTATAAACCATAGAATTAGATTAGAATATAAGAAGACCCATTCCCTACCAAAAGAAAAAAATAAATAAATTGGCTTTTAAAGACTGCTGATATAAGGAAATAATTCTCCTTCTTCTCTCATTTCATCTATCTTCTCAGCACTATCATTTATTGCAACTATGATGAATATAATTGAGGCAAGTCTAAATGAGAGTTAAGGTAGAACTTCTTCAAACAAAAGGTTTTTTTAAATTTAAATGGCAAGAGTGAATCCAGGTTTTGTTTCCTATGAAAAGCATTAAAAGAATCTGTGGACATACAGTAGGGTGTGAACTGTAATAAATCATGCTCTTAACTGTGCTATTTGTCTTCTTTAATTTTCCATTTATTGGACAAATGTTTCATTTTTCCCTTCAGAGAGCTGCAAACTACAGAATTTACAACTATTTCAAAAAATAACATTGGAAAAAAATACCAGAGTTGTTCCACCTTCTCAAATAAAATTTTTATCCAAATCTCATAATTATTAAAAAAAAAAAATACTTTTGAGTGTCTCTGTAGTTTTTAGTCACGTAAAATCCCAGTGACTCAAATGGAAGTTTGCCTGTATGAGGACTGGAGAGAAACAGAGGGAGGACCTCTCCATTTGACTTCAGAAATATTGGTCTTGTACATTCTTCTCCAAAAACGTAATGTGCAATACATTTATTTTTATTAGTAACCAAGAAACAATATTTACTTTGGAAGACACCGAGTTTCACCAAGTGGGCAGAAATGCAGTATTCGCTCACAGCCCTGGGCTGGGTGCAGAGGGAAGGTAGTATCAGGATGTTCTGAACTGGCATTTCTCCTTGGAGCTGGTTGAAGTGCCAGTGTGGAGGGGACACAGTAACCCCTCTGCGTAGCCATAATCTCCCTGTCAGGCAAGCTTTGCCCCATGGCATGAAATGAGAAATCTGGGTGCTCTTTCAGATTGTAGTTCCTTAGGAAAAAACAGTATTTAAGGGTCTTGATTTGGGAGGAAACCCTCATTTTTTCCCCTCCCTCCATATCTTGTAGCCTCTTGACCTACAAATTTCTAGGCAGTAAGAGTTATGTTTTTCTGAAGCTGAATTTTGACACAAAACATATTAGTACAATACTGCCAATCCCAAGCATTCAAAAATCATGACTCAGATGTCAAAAGTTATGAGACTGGTTTGTACTTCAGATTTAAGAAGAAAGTGTCTTTTGTTATGTTATTCTTAGTCTACAATATGGTCACATTTTTAAGCTTCTGTCTGCAACCATGAAAGCAGACACTTAACCAATAATTACTGTGTTGTTTGAGTTTTTTGAATGAAATGACATTTTTATGTAATACTTGATTTTAGAAGCTCAGGCATTAAGAGTACTAGATGTCACAAGACTAGCTGTAAAAAAATCAACCAATTTGACAATGTTATCAGTTGTTAGTTGTGTGGTTATAGTCTGAACATCTTGGCACACAGGAATTGACACTGATTTCAAAATGCATGCTGATAGTATATGAACTACAAAAACATCACACCATGCTTTTGTTTCTTGGTGATAAGAGTTAATAGCACTCTGCATCCCAGAAGGGACAGCCAATCACACCTTTCACTCTTTGAAATGATCCAAAACCACATATCAAGTCAATATTCTTGCATGTTTCTGAGTGGTTTCAACTGCACGCCTCATGCCAAGAATACCCTTATGATCTGGATTCTAGATTGAGTGAAAAATGCCTCATTTAGATCCAAACAAAATCTCAGAAAAACGTTCCCTTCAGACTTGTAATCTTGTGATTTGTGCAAGAATGCTGGGGTTTGGGGTCATAAATGCAAAAAAGACAATTTTATAGGTTTCTGTCCTGTGATCAAAATCCTAAACTGAAATTCTCGACTGGATTTAGCCACAAATCTGCAATATGTAATTTTTGTATTACATACGTAAATTACTGCTCTTCTGAAGCAGTCACTACAGAGAAACGGTTCATGATTCAGATCCTATCTTAAGAGCTGGGATAACTGTATTTTCACCCTTCCTGTGTCAGAGAAGGCTCACGTTTCCAGTTCCAGGACATTCCTGTAAGGGAGTGGGAGACTATCCAGACATAAACAAACTTATTGTCAAAAATGGTAAGTGTTTGAGAATCCCAATTGCACAGTAATTTGTTAATAGGATTAACATGGACTGTAGGACTTCCTCATCATAAATGACAATTCAAACTGGCTTTGCTGTTGTGTGCGCACCCAAGCTCCACTAGAGCTCACATGGTGTTAGTTGCAAAACTGGACTCCATTGTACAGTGCCAGTAAAAAAAAAAAAAAGAAAGATTTTAATTGAGAAAGCGGGAAGTTATACAAAGTAACATCTGTAACATTTCCCATGTGATACTTAGGGCTTAACTCACAGAGCTGTGAGAAACACCCATAGAGCTGAAGAATTAGATCTGGTGACCACTGGTTCTTGCACGCACTCAGTCCAAGTTCTGATGGCCAACACCAATCTAAGACAAAGTTAACCAAAGCCTACTTCTGTTAAAAAAAAATTCAAAACACAGGGAAAAAAAAGTGCCATTTTTACTATTAAATAATCTAGATAATGAAAATTTACTTAGGACTGTAAATTTGACTAAAGTATTTTTCTATCAGCTTATAAACTGACAATACCAGTTAATCAGGCATTAAGCAACAAAGGCCATGGTTAGGAGATCTCTCACTTGTCTGCACTCCTGTGCACATATATACCTTCCCCCAGACTCTCACTACAGGATTTCTTTCCCCAGTTCATAACCTTAAAGTCCTATGTACTCAGAAGATATTTTTGCTGTGGATTCACATTTTTTTAAAGGAACTGAAAACTGGAAATGTCATCCTATGCAACTGAATTGCTTCCCACATTGTACATGACAAAAGCTGAACTTCACTCTCTAATCTCTGTTACTTAGGTACACAGAGGAATAAGTAGCAACAAGAGCTTTACTCTGTACCTGTCAGTGTAAGAGGGAAAATATTCTGCCAGTAATTCTGTGGATGATAATGAGACTTCAGGTCCACCACAGGTTCTAAAATGTGTGATGAAATGTGCTCTAGTTTGCACAATTTTTGACAATTTCTACTCTCTCCCCTTCAGGACATTCCCATCCATTCCTTTTTTTTTTGTCCATCATCACTGTTTACTGGTTCCAGTCATCATTTTTCCTCTCGCTTCCAGTCTCACTTCCAGAATTACAAACCTAGTCATGAGCTCTCCCATTACAGTCCAGTGCTTGCCCTCTTCTCACTGCACAGATTTCTGATCTTTCAATTAATGAAACAACACTTTTTAAGAGGTCATCACCATTTAGGTCAGGTAGGTATGACAAATGCATAAGATGCATGCTTTACCTGTGAGTTTTCAGCCTCTGTGAGGCATGAGTCTCACAGGGGTTCTGACGGGCAGTGAGTCCTGTCCTCTCCATAGCTTATCTCATCCTTTATGTCACTGACTATGCCCTTCCTCACTCTTCCACTTGCTTTTATTCCCAACACAGTTCTAGTAGTTTGCTGAAATCGTGGACTTTCAATACTTAAAAGGGGCTTATAAATAGATGGGAACAATCTTTTTTATCAGGTCCTGTTGCGACAAGAAAAGGGGTAATGGTTTTAAACTAAGAGAGGGCAGATTTAGACTATATATAAGGAAGAAAATGTATACCATGAGGATGGTGAAACACTGGAACCAGTTGCCCAGTGAGGTGTGGTAGAAGCCCCATCGCTGGAAACATTTGAGGTCAAGGTGGATGGGGCTTTGAGCAACCTGATCTATTTAAAGATGTCCCTGTTCGTTGCAGGGGAGTGGGACTAGACAACCTTTAAAGGTTCCTTCCAACCCAAAGCACTCTATGATTCTATGAACTCTTCTTCTCTAACCACTGCCATACTAGTACTCTTCCTTTGACCTCTGATCTCATGACATGGCCTGCCCATTTCCCTCTGTTCATTTCCCAGCCTCCATTTGTGGTTCCAGGGTTTCTTCATCATATTATTCTCTCTTCCAACCCCTTTAACCAAGTGTCCCCTTACCACACATACCCAAACATAGCCTGGCATCATCCTGTCATCCTCTTCATGATGGATACTCGAGAGGGAAGAACAGAAAGAAAAAGATAAAGTTCATAGCTAACAGCTCCTCAACATGTACCTCACTGCAGTTACTACCATCCACTCAGCAGCAGCAGCAGCTGCCACCCCTGCTCTGCCTGCTGTGCCATGTCTTTCCCCAGAAAGAAGGCAGATCCACCAGGAGCCTTTTGGACAGAGTTCATTCAAAGCATCAAGAGCAAATTAAATCCTCAAACTTCTCTGTTTCAGTACACTTCAAGTTACTCTACTTAAAAGCCAATATGATTATTTAACATTTTATTCTAAATTGGATTTTGATATTTTGATCTCAGTATAGGTTCCTTAGGGCCTTCTCAGTCAAGTAATTAGCAGGAGAGTATTCCCCACTTAAAGTCTTTGTAGCTGCACTCTTATTTCTTGCTATGAAAAATGACTTTTGGATCAGAATCTAGACAATCCTTTTTGATTATTTATCTAAAACTAAATGCAGGAAATGATTTGTTTGATTTCTGCCAATACTGGAGTGTTGCCACTTTTAGCTCAGGAAGAGTAGGCTTCCTTTGGCAGCCTTTGCTTGCATGATGATGAATGAAGTTCTATGTTTAGTGCTAGCTAAAATTTTATAGAGTCTAAAAAAGCAATCTAAACATGTTATAGGGAGTGGATAAGTTTTTTTAGATAACTATACCATAAGTTTTCATGCTGTGTCACAGCAATACCTTCAATATATACATAGAGGAGGGACTCTTTCCAAAAAAAGATCTTTAAATACTTGAAAATGCACTATTTGTCATAATAAGCACATAATTCTCCTGAAGTGAATGCACACTCACAGTTACATTACACAGAGGAAAACATAAATGCCCCTCCTTGTCTTAATGATATAGCACCCAAATTACATGCAGTCATTTGTCATTGAAAAGCATAGACCACCATGGAATGGGCAGTTAAACAGCACAATAAAACCTACTGTAGACCTAACGGGCAACTACTACCTACTGATGAACAGAAATGTCTTAGAAGTCTTGACAATATAAATATTTGTCTGTGCTAAGAGTTATAGTAATTCAATCATGATACCATAATTGTGGGGAGGAAATAGTGTAGAAATGATGCATTTATATCTGATGAAAACATTCAAGTATACTTTCAAAAATAACCATTAATTTTACATAAATTCGTCTCACTGGATGGCATTTGTCTTTCAGACAAACTTATTTTTAACGTCTGAATGTAAACAGACAAGTTTGAGTAATTCAGGGCTTTCTTACAAATATTTTGTATTCAGCTTTAGGTCCTCAGCTCTGTTCTCATCTACATTTGCATACTAACTGCCTTTGTGATTTGCTGGAGCATTTCTCCTCAGTGTTTCCTTTGATAACTCCCTGACAGGCTTCTGAAGTGTCATGTTCTGGTGGGCCAGATGTCATGCTAACAGTTCCCCAATTCATGTGCCTTCTCTGCCTCCAAGAGTGTCTCCAGATCTAGACAGGTGCTTCTAGAAGCTTTCCAGCTCTGTGAAGATTGTCACCCACTTGATGTTTATTATGCTTGGGATCAGACTTCAGTCAGGAAGATGTTCTTGAACTAACAGTACTTTTGTAGTGTTGAACATCTATTAGAACAAAGATAACACCCAGTTATAGCTAACTGATTTCTTTGGATGGCAAATTACCATTATCAATAACTCTCCTCCAGAGTAAGGAAATACCTTGCCTCAGGAATATAAATGGCTTGGAATTTAAGCCTTTTTTTTTTATTCTTTCATGAAATTAGCCTAAATGCCTATGGTTAGTTTAAGACCTTACCATTCCTTACCTCAGCTCTGTTTGGTTGCCACACGAAGAATTACTTCACACCTTGTTTTGATGACATAGATAAAACTTTCAAAAATTAAGGTATTGAAGAGACAAAAAATGTACAATGAGAGTGACATTAATCCTGTAACTACACCTCATTAATGTTAATTCTCATTCAGAAAACCACCTGGGGGAGGAGAAGAATGAAGAAGTACGCAGAGAAAGAGAGTAACAGCTGCATATTGATAGCCCTACCCTACTTCTTTTAAAATTGACTATGGAGGTTGGTAGACTCCTTTGGGTAGTGCACAACTTTGAATAAATTGTTCTCTCCGATAAGCTACCTCAAAGACACCTTGCACTAAATGCATTTGAGATACCCTGTTCAGAGAGGTTTTGTTATTCTACTTTCTTTTACAATATTCAAGAAGCATTTTCAAGTTATTCCTGGAAGTCACAGTCACTGGTAAGCTCTGAGGTGCATTCATTAAATAAAAAGGAAAGATCCTATTGGAATCTGCCAAGACAAGTAAAAAATAAGTCTGGGGTGGGGTCAGGATGCAAATATGGGAAAATGGAAGGTTCAGGTTGGGCAACATGCAAGGACCATATGATCTGGTAGCCTGGTTTCAACCACAGGCAGTATCAGAAGGAAAAACATTTTCACTGTCAATCCACTTCAGATGTCATTCTGTTCTGCAACAGTCAAAGATGGAGAATCTCAGTAGGTTTAACTTCCTATTCAATGTACATCACCTGCAATTCTATACTCTTAAAAATCTTGCTCACATGTTAGGAAGAGCTAGGGTCATATGGAAAATAATAGATGAAGTAACTTGGCCCATATAGTACAGATAACAAGATCTAACTCTCATAGTTGTATTTTAGAGAATAAGTAAATGAAGAAATGGAGGCCTAAAAAATGATGATAACCATGAAAAATATAAAGGACTATGTTTTCAATGTGGGGACAGATAGCCTAACAAGACACATTAGTGTTTAAATGTTGCTATTTCTTGGATAATTTAATTTATGTTTTAGATTAAGGGATTGAGGCAGAATATATGCAAATATATGAGAGCTTTGTGTGTGTCATAAGGCAAGATATAAAGGGGTAAAAATTTGATTTTTAAGAAAGCCTTTGATGTTCACCTTTATGACCCTCAGTCTCTCAGCTATTCTCCCAGTGAAGAAGATGAGCACTCTCTGTCAATGCATATATAAGAATTTTATAAATGAACTGGATCCAAAAGGCTTTGCCCCATTTCCCACCACTTTCAGATACTCTGTGGGCTATGTGGAATTTTTCTCCATTCTGTCAATGAAAATCAGAAATGCTCACCTCTATGGTATGCAGACTGAAAAATCATGCAGAGTCAACCAAAACTGCAGGTGGACTTATGGCTATTCCCCACTGATGGAAAAACACAAACAAAATGAATGCAAGGAAATCAATTGCTCCCTGAAGACTCTGCTTTCCTCTCACCTCTTAACCCCTTTCTCCTCTCTGGCTGCCAGTCACTTTGAGTTTTCTCTTTCTTAGCTTGAACTGCCACAGAAGAAACTCTTAATGATCTAGATGTACACGTTTTTTTCTCACATCCAAGGTTCCAAAATAGGACTTTCCTCAGGCTCTTGTGTTGTGCATCTGCTGATAAACATGCTCTCAAAGGAAAAATACTTTGTATCTCTGTTTCTGTCAAAGAACAGTCCACTGACAGTTTCCAACTTACAGTTCAACACTCAGGTATTATCAGATTTATAGAGTTATCTAACATTGGCTCTACCTCAGGCTAAGGAAATGGGGAGGAGTGATCACCAAGGCTTCATTCAAACCCTCCATTTTCTCTTTCAAACTCTCCCTGAGCACAATATCACATCTTGCTTCCTTACAATTTCAGATTTACTCATCTCATGAATTCCTCCACCAACTCTCACTTCTTTCTCCCAATTGCCTGTCCACACTGACAGTTTGTGATAGACCTGTTTGTTTCTCAAGAAGAAAGACTGGAAGAAAGGAGATGTTTTCTTTGCTGTCTTCCTCTTATATCCCTCTCTGAGGACATGAGAGACAAAACATATCAAAGATGCAAAAGGCAAGCCCCAAGACAAACCTTTACTGGTTTTCCACAAAAACAGCTTTTCAAACTGTTCTTTAATAATGCAAAAAGATATCTATTCGAAACAAACAAATTTTGAAACTGTGTAGCAAAACAAAGACATTTAAAAAAGGAAAAAGTTGACATGACCTGTATCATTGCAGTTGCTCATACCAGCCAGTGTTGTCAATCACATCTCATAGTCACTTGTATTGACAGTAAAAGGCAAAGGAATTTCTTTGGAAACAATAGAACAAAGAATGGAAATGTGTGCAGAGGTACTTTAGATACTATAATAATGAAAATGAATCTTTAATGCACTAGATAAAAAGATTAGTATCTATTCTGTCATGGATGTACACTAGTATGAATGTCTAAACACGGGATTGTATAAGGTGTATTAGAAGACAGTTTCTCTGTGCTCTGTAGAGACAACAGTTAAAGACAAAAACTGAGGAAGTAAAATAACTTTTGGTTCCTTCAGGAATATATAAAATATTTTCCTGAACACAAGCTGAAACAAGGACTAGAGAAAAACAGCAAGTCTCAAACAGCATAACAGAAACCTCATTTAGATGTACAGCATTCTGAGAAGCAGATTCTTTCTACAATCATCAGCTGTAGGAAAATCTTAAAACCAGAGGGCATTTTTACACTGATGACCTCATCTGAGGTCACATCGTGCTGGCTATAGCCTTAGTTTCTGCCATGCCTACTTGGAGATACATTTCTGTTCTGTATCAATAATATGTCATGTGTGTTTGCACCAGGGAAGATTTGCTTCTTACTTCCATATTTACTGTCAAAGCACTGAACCAGAAAGCAGAGTTTCAGAGAAACCATTTCCTTTGCTGATGGATCTAGAACACCAAAGCAGCACTTTTCTCAGCTTTAACAAAAGTACAGAATAAGAGTTAACTCTGTATCGCAATAGACTACTTAAACAAGCATAACCAGTTCACTCAGGGATAAATCATACTAGCTCTAGGTGCAAACTGTGTCTACAATGCCCTATCCATACACTGAAGTTACCTCTATAGAAGCAAATTCAGGCCCAGTATTTAGCTAATTTCAGGTACAATATGCAATAGTTAGTTAAAATAATCATCAAAGCAGCTATGACTGCTATTCTTTTTTGTCATATACACATGCAGTCTATCATCCCAACTACATTAGGACCTAGGCAAGAATGCAAGGCAGACTGATGAGTTCTGGATTTCTTATGTTTCATATTAACTTGCTAATGCCTACGTATCCATCAGTGGAATAAAAGCATAGTACATTGGGATAAAGAAATGGATGGTAGCATCGCACAACTTCTATGCAAATTATTTTGGGAAAAGAGTGGTTATCACATCATAATCTTCTGCAATCAGCAGGTGTTTCAGTAGTGTGAAAAATATTTACTCTACTTGAGATCAGAGGTTATCCATTTACTATACTCACTAAAACATGACTGCATGTGTATCTCTACATGCAAAACAAGTATCTGAGACAGCAACCTGCCCTGTGAGCTTAATGCCTTTAAATGCACATCCTGGTATATTATATGCTGCAGTTTCACTGATGAAATAAGAACAAAGGAACTAAGACTAGGAAAACATAGGACCAAGTCAAAAGATCAAGGAAAACTTATATCTGGGAATAAACAAATATTACCTCCATAACAGCACTTCACTGGAGGTGAAGAATCTTCTTGTGTTGTGGGAAAATGCTAGAAGACTGATCAATCAATATAACTGTGGCCTGATCCTCTTGTTTAACTCAGAGATTTTCAAGCTTTTAAAATCCTGAAAACTTCTTTATTCTCTCTTTTTACAGTAGTGTCCAAAAGTTTCTTTTTTTTGAACACAGAATCATTCAGATCAAGGAGGACAGCAAGGTGATGTAGGGTCAAACAGCTCTTTTCTGTATTTTTTTTTAACCAAGTAAATTCACTAAAACTGATTCAGACATTCCAGGTTTATTCAAAGATGTTCTTCTATGAAGCCCTAAAATGGAGAGTATGCATTCCCAATAAGAATGCCAGTTGCAGCAGAAGGTTTCTTTCTTTCTCTCTCCCTCTCTCTCTCTCGCTTTGAAATGGTGTTTTTTCCTCTCCATTAGACAGGAATCTCACCTTTCTCTACTATTTCTGTGTAGAATTCTTTACTATGAATAATTTAATTCTTGCCTTTGTCATACACAAACTGAAATGTTTTTTCCATAAATGAGATTTTTATAGGTTTATTTTGACACTCTTCCTCCAGAAAATTTATTGCAGACTATTGATATTTGTCATGGATTAACCCCAGCTGGCAACTAAGCCCCACACAGACCCTTGCTCGCTCCCACCCAGTGAGATGGGGGAGAGAATTGTAACAGTAAAAGTGAGAAAACTCGGGTGTTGAGATAAAGACAGTTTAATAGGTGTCAAGGGTTGGGCCAGCCACTAGACAAAAGACAAACCCTGTCTATTAACCTATCTGGATTCAAGAACACATGGATTCAGATTGAAGGCAGAATGGACAGAGTTCTCCTTGGGTGCCGGCCATTGAAGAAGAGAGGAAGAACCGAGAGTTCAACCCTTGCGATCCTTCACCTTTATACTGACTATGCTATCTATGGGATGGAATCCCTCATTAACCAGTTTGGGGTCACTTGTCCTGTCTGCTCCTCCCTGCAGGTCCAGCCTCTTATTTTCTGCACCACCAACATGGTACACAAGATTTAGCATGGTCTGATAAGAGCAAATATAAAGAGCCTTTCTACGTGCCAATCCTTGGCAGTAACTGTAAACATCAAACATTATCACTTCTAGAAACAGACAGTGTCTACAAAAGTATGCTTTAACTTCAGAAAGAGCAGTTGCTTAGAAGAGTCCGAGCTGAAAAGTAAAATCACTGACAAGAATTTGTTCTGTTCTAGCTCAAACCAGGACAACAGGTAAAACAAAAGCCACCCACAAAGCAAAGCAAAGTAAAGCAAAGCAAATAACTCATTCACCACTTCCCATTGGCAGGCAGGTGTTCTGCCATCCCATGGAAAGCAGGGCTCTGTCACACATAACCGTTACTTGGGAAGACAAATGTCATCTCTCTGAACGTGTCCCTTCTTTCTTCTTTCCCTAGCTTTATATGCTAAGAATGACATCATAAGGTATGGAATATTCCTTTAATCAGTTGGGACCAGCTGTCCCCGCTGTGGTCCTCCCAATTTCTTGTGCACCCCCAGCCTACTCACTAATGGGTGGCATAAGCAGAAAAGCCTTTGACTCTTTGTAAGCACTGCTCAGCAGTAACTAAAACACCCCTGAAATATCAACACTGCTTTCAGCACAAATCCAAATTATAGCCCCATACTAGCTACTATGAAGAAAAGTAACTTTATCCCAGCAAAACACCAGCACAGTATTACAGTAGGTGTTGTCATGATTCAACACCCTCACTATGCAAGTGTTTGTTCCAGCACAAAAGAAAAAGATATTCTCTACCACAAAATAAACTTTTCTTTTTTTTAAAAAAAAGAGTAAAAGAAAAATTGTAACTCTATTCACACTTAAATTCAGACATGAACAAAGCTTATTTCTTTAGCTGCAACATTTAGCTGTGATCATTGAGACATCATTTTTAATGGAGAACAAACGGTTTCCCTCTGAGAAACAGGGCTTGCAAGGCAGGGTCACTTACTCAGATTTAGATGGTTTTGTTTATGTAGTCAGCATTAAAAACAGCACAGCTTCATTTCTCAGGAGTCTGCTCCCTCTCTTTACAGGACAATGTTTTTCTTCCAGTTCAGGGCTACATTCTTACTAAGGAGTCTTTCAATGCCAACTTAGAACAGGTTACAAACAGGCACTTTGTCAAAAACTCCAATGCTTAGCATGCAGTCTATAGATAGGCATTTCCCCACAGAACACTGGCAGGAAGGCTACTTAAGCATCAAAGTAGGCCTAAATAAAAGAATGAGTTTTGATTCGGCTTCCCACAGCAGTATAGATTTCATATATTGTGATAGAAAGGTAAATTGGACAGGAATTCTTTAACAAGCTCCAGCTTGTACTTTTAATGTGAATTCTGAAGAGTGGTAACACATGGAACTGCTTTGTAAACTCTTCTGGGCCATACATCTGTTTACTGGCTGTGATTGCAGTGGACTGGGTGTTCACTTCAAGCACTAGATAACTTAAATAAAACACAGGAATAAAGTACATTTCTTCAGTCAATATTGACTGTTACAATCCCACAGTCTTTAGGACTGCAGTTTACAACACTCCTTCTTCATCCTCAGCTAAGTTCTTATTTTGTCACATTTGACTTCTCTTTCCAACAAAAATGTGAAACTACTTATGCATGTTAAAAGAAACCTTCTCATTTGAGAATTTCAGAGGCTAGCATGGTATCATAGAGGCAATTCATGGTTATGGGATTTACTGTCTTCAGTGTTTTCAAACATTACCTTGTTAGGTAGACTACTTGTAATTAAAAGCCTATATATTTAAAAAAAGAGTCCAGCACTAAGCGGAAACACCTGAGACTTCTGTAGGCAAAGCTCATCCTGTGAAAAACTGTTATTTAATGGAGGAATAAGAATTCACATAAACGTACTTTAACTTCAATATTGCCCTTATCCTCCTGGTGCTGCTGGCACATGATTATACTTCCTCTACCTCCTTCATCAAGCATAATCACTGTTAAAGTTACTCTGGAGATATGCTTGGCAGCTCTGGGATCCTAATGTAAAGCTGCATTATATATTTTCCAGCAGTAACACCTAGACATGTGGGTTAGCTCCTAAAATGAGTGTTGTGGTGATAGTTGGTCGCTTCTGCTGATGGATGCCTCCAAGGCCGCCCTGCTGTTTGATTGCTCTCCATACTAGATTGATTCTTGAGTCATTCAATGTTTTTAAACTTTCCTTTCAACTAAAATGTGAAAATACTTAGAATGCTTGTTGAAATGGCCCTTCTCATCTGGGAATTTTAGAGACTAGTATGCCATCTTAGAAGCATTTGCTCATAATTTGATTTAGGCAGATGATAATCCTCAATTAGTATCAAAAAGTTTATCAGTTGTATCAGCAGCTGACATATTCCATCATCCAGTAATTAAGACAGAGGAAAAAACAAATTCACAAGTGGTGTAAAGCATTGGAATTATTCCCTAATAAGTTTCCTGTTGAAAAGATCATTAGTTGCCTTTCTAGCAGAATACTGAGAAGCATTAATATTTCTCTTAAAACACCAAAATTGCACCATTTAATCAGATATCTCTTGGTATGTAAATGTATGTCTGCACATCTATCTCCTGTTATTGAAACAATTTCCATTCTTAACCCACTAATTTCACCCAAGCCTATCATAGTGCTTTAGTAATTTAATTTTTATCAACCTACCTGATGTCCTTGTAAGGATAAATATTACATAAACAAAAGCTGACTTGAAATAATATTGAAAAGACTGCAAAATTCAACAGCCTGAAGTTAGAAAATGCAGAATTAAGTTGATTATATAAATATTGTATTTTCTCCTACTTATTTAATTGAATAATTATTCAGAGAACCTGAACTCATTGAGTTGGTACCACCCCATTTCGATGGTACAGACTGAATGTGCAGCTATTCAAAATTTATTTAATCTTGCTCTTATTTGTTACTCACTTTTCAATTCTAGCTCAAAGGACAGAATACTAACTTCCTCAAGGGAATTTCTAATGATATTTTTGTTTTGCTGTAATGAATTTTGCAAGCCTATATCTATCTTCACAGTGTCTTCAGTATTACCTGGTTACACAGGAGTAACCCAGAACCAGTCAATGTGATATGCCTGCCTCAGATGATATCTGAATTCCAGGTGACCTGTACTGGAATGGAGTTAACTCTCTTCATAGCAGCCTGTAATGTGCTGTGTTTTGGACATATGACTAAAACAGTGTTGATAACATGCCAGCATTTTAGCTACTCATGAAGGCTTTCTCTTTTTCCCAGATGCTGCAGATGCACAAGAGACTGAGAGTGGGCACGGCCAAATAGGCTGATCCAAACTGAACAAATGGGGTAGTCCAGGCTGTGTAATGTCATGTTCAGCAATAAAACAGATAGCAGAAGGCAGCTGAGGAGTTTATCTTCCGAAGTAGCCATCATTCAGAGAATGTTTAGACACTGGTCTGTTTGTGGGAGGTGGTGAGTGACTGGGTTTGTGTCACTTGAGTTGTTGGGTTTTTTTCTCTTTCCTTCAGTTATTAACCTGCCTATATCTCAACTCACAAGCTTTCTCCCATTTTCTCTACCTATTCTCCCATTCATCCCTCTGGGAGGTAGGGAGTAAATGAGTGGTTGTGTGGGTACTTGGCTGCTGGCCAGAGTCAACCCACCACATTAACACATCGGATAACATGAGAGCTATTGGACTACTATCCACTTCTGGCCACAGGAAATATAGAAATATCTAACCTGTATAATGTTTCTCCCACAGCATGTCTCACTTCCCTATTCCCCGCTTGACCCTCTCAGGGATCCTTGGAGATATCTGTGACCCCCTGTTGGGGGGGGTCTTAACTTCCATGAAGTTAAGAACTCAGTTCCTCTAAGACATGACGTAACAGGGCAGAATTCATTCACCAAGAGGTGGAAGCACTTAAGGTTTCACACTACCAAGATCAACCAGTCAAATTGTCTTAAATAGTCTGAGTTTCCCTTTATAAACTGAAAGCAAGGTACTGTAATTAGAAGCCCAGGAAAGTGAATAGCAAGTGCTGTGAGTGCCTTCAAAACCAATACCATTTTGAAAGATGACCTGTCCCTTTCAATTTAACCAATTATTCAAATTTGGGGGGGGAGGGAGAGAAAAAGAAAAAAAAAAAATAGAAGTAAAAAGGACATTTGATTTCCTAGTAACAAAATATAATTAGCCTGAACTTGAGGAGTGAATTCTATGATCTGAAGCTCTCAATACTCATGAGATCTCTAAATCCACATATAGCTATGTCAATCCATTAAACACTGGATTCTATGTCCATAACAACCACTAAAACCTGGTAATGGCGGCTACTCTGCAGCATAAAGACAGGGACCATTAGATATGTAGAGTACGGTATCCTATATGGTTAATTTGCATTAAAACTTTTCATTTGTTTTATTTTAACCAAAAGCATGAGATGCTTGTTGAGAAAACCTGAATTTTTAGCTTTTCTCTAGATCTGACTGGGATATTTGTCAGCCACCGCTTCTGTATTTTCATCTTCTTTGAAAGTCACAACAGATTTTTAAAATACACTCACAATTTCAATGGTCTGGTATGTAGCCATTAAATCTGACTCATATCTTAACAATTAGGAAAGGTCCTAACTGTTTTCATTGTTAAAGTATTTTAAAATCTAGACATCAATTGCTCCAGTCCATATCACGTGTCTTGCCATATACGGACTTTAACAAACCCTGGACAATATTTCAAAATAAAGATGTCTTATTCCTATCCTTTCTGTTTTAAAATATAAATTAATGTACCAATTTCTTCAAAATTTATTTCCCTGTGTAACGATTATGTTGTAAAGCTGAGACATGTCTAATACAACATTACTAATGCACCTCCTAAACTTGTCCAATGACGGAACAAAGTTATAAAAACTATAAGTTGCTGAAAGAAAATATATTAGTAGAAAGCAAAGCCAACTCTTTTAATTACTTTTTTATACTGACTAGGTCACCTGAGTGAATGCCTAGTGAAAGGTAACACTATAAAGACAATGCAGGTGTACTTCTTTTTCTTTTTTTTTGATGAGGGAAACCTGTATTTCAGTCTCATAGCTCTTTTGTTTTTCACATTGCAAGTGGAGCTGGAATCAACAACTCACAAAAGTGATCTAATGAAAGTTCTTGTCTCTGTTAAACTATATATAATAAAGAAGCAAAGTTTGCAGGAGAAGGTGACATCTTTTATTATGCCAATATTGCCTCTTTCGATGTGCCATGCTTCTCTAACATCCTTAACTACCATGGCTACAACAATATTTATACAACAGAGGAAAAGCTTTTCTTATTGCACTGATACCTAAGATAGAACTAATATTATTTTGGCGGCAGAAAGACAGATTCAGTGTATTTACAACTATAATTAAATATTTTATTTAATACAAAATTCCCCATTGATTTCTGCATGCATACTGCCACTAGAATATTTACAAAACTGACAGCAGTAAAAAAAATTTAACACTTATATGCTAGAAACAGAGCAAACCAGAGTATTAAAAATTCCACAGTTCCAAACACTCTCTTCTTTGAAGGCTTAGAGATGCCACAAGTAGGAATATGTACAGTTTCTTGGCATTTTTCATGGTATATTAAATCTTATAAAGGAGGTGGGACATAGAGAGGCCTCCAGATCAGCAGCTCATTTAAAAAAACAAAAAGTTTAAATTCTGTAGTGTTGGCTTGGAGTACTTACTTGGGAATTGATGTATTGCAACAGAGCTGGTTTTGGTAAGTAAACCAGTTATGAAGGAGGAAAAAAGAGAACTGAGAACTCAAGCTGATGCTGAACAGCTTGAGTGTGAAAGTTCAGTCAGTACATACAGTGCTGTTGCTTCATATAAAGAAGAAACCAGCACATGGGGAAACTCTCCTCCTTGCCCATCAAAGCACTTCATACATTCACAGTGTGAATTTACACAAATATTTACGTAATGAAGTACAGCAGAGCAGTAGCAGTTAATATTTGTTACATTCCAACAGCAAAAAGAAAAGGTAGTGTGGACTGAAACTAGTCTCTCTTGTGTTCTAACCATCCCTCTCTCTTATTCTTACTTATTTTATTGTAACATTTTTCATAATGTCCCAGGACTCTTTCATTCTTGCTGCTCCACAACAATCAAGGAAAACAGATATACAAAAAATTAGGCAATGTATGACCAACAGGTAGCTGTGGGATATTGTTGGCTCTTTGGTGTTTGTTCATCTTTTTAAAGTAATAAGAAAAAGAATTATAAATGAAAAGTGAATGTTCAGTGATGCAAAGAACTTTCAACACTCACATTAGCTGATGAATTTCCTTAAAAGAAGTGCAGTTCTTTTTATATCTGTTAAGAAATTCACCCCATATCAGGGACCTGTGGTTCCTTTTTCATTACCAAGGGATAATAGAATTGATTTTATATGAACCTTTAAGAATAACTATTTCCTGTTTAGTGGTTTTATTTTCAATTTGATAATGAAACACCCATAAAATTTAAAGGTTTATTGGGTAGAGGGGGTTTAGTACAAGCACCTGGCAACTATATGGAATGCATACTCACCTAAGCATTAAAAATCAGCATTCCCACAATTTTTTTTCACTTTACCATTTCTACATGGGGTCAGGGAAATCAGCCTGTGAGCAGGTGGTGGAGGTGAGGGTGAGCAGGGAAAGGCTCCAGAGCAGCTGCTTGGGAAATCATCTTAGAGGTGGAGATGCTAACCAGACCTTCCTACAAGCTTCAGGAGCTTTGAGGTGAGGGAACTCAGGCTTGTACCTACTGAATCCTCTGAAGAAAGGCAAAACCAGTAAGAAAAAACTAATCATAAAACATATATTTTAATGGATAAGGTCTGACGAGATTTTAGTCAATCTATCCAAAGCTACATATTTAAAAACAACAAGCAATATTTCTTGCTATTAACGCAGAATGCTCTGTTTGTGGTGCTTTGAGAAAGAACAGCTTTTCAAAGCACTGGGACCAGAAGGGTTCTGAAGTTGTGGGTCCAGAAACAACCTTGGAAAATCTTGGACTTGGGTTTTGGAAGACTCTGAGCAATGTCATCAAGGGATTTCATTCCAGAGACAGTGAAATGCCAGACTGTGAAATCTTAAACACAAAATATTGTTATCAGATGACCTTTAAAATAAGCTTAGAAGTAGCACATCATAGATGTCATGGAGTTTAGATAGTATTTATTTGTAAAGCTCCAAGTACGTGAAATAAAAGCACGGTTTATCAGTATAATTGAAGAAAGAAAAAGGAAGTTAAAACAGTAATTACAGACAGTTCCTTGTACTTCAGAGATCATTTCTAAACTAGATGCAATGATCTTTACTCTCCATCACTCTTACTACATACAGATCAATATAACTATAAACACATTGACAATTTAAAAGACTAAACACTGCAATAAATTGAGATGTCTTCAGATTACCTGCCCTACATATTCAATACACAACTAAATAGGTTGCCCAACATTTTCTATGAGAAAGGATAACATAAGTTTAAAATAATAAGAAACACACAAAAGAGTAGACCATTTTTAAGATTTTAACTGTCATTTAAGTTATTTTTTTTCCAGACACGTTGTGCAACTCAGCTATTTTCCAAGTCCTTAAGAACTCTTATTTATCTTCATTACAAATAGAAAACTGAGTTGTTTTCAAAAACTAAGGTGTACACTGACTCTTTCATGCTACATGCCTTTCTACTCCTGTGGTCAAGTACCTTGCAGTTATTATCGCTTATTTGTTCAAGTGGTGAGGAAATATTAAATATCACAAGTTCTCAGCAGAGACTGGACAATAATTATCAACAGATGGCTGGCAGTAGGTATTGAGAGAGAGAAAGAAATTGCCCTTCCTTCCAAGACAACCCTCTACAAGAAGCCCAAAGCAACTCATTGGTGACAGTTTTGGTTAAAATGAGGTTTAAGTTAGCCACCTGTTTTCTCACCATGTTTTTTTGTGTTACTTTAACCCCTGCTTATTTAGCTGTGATGAGCAAGCTCAAACTCTACATGTCCTGCCTTTCTCATTATGATGATATTTACATTTGAAAAACCCAAGAACTTCTTGTAATTTACACTTCTATTGAAAGTAATACCATTGTTTGGTAATTAGGCATGTACAATTTTGCAACACAGTCTTAAGCTTCCATAACCATGCATCTTAAATGACTCCCCAGAAGTTGTGGAAATACACAGTGGGGCAGATCCTCCACTGAAGTTATTGATGGGGTCAAGCTAATTTATTCCAGGCTCCCTTTACATGTGATATGCTTTGTTTTCAGAAGAAACACGTGGCTGATCAAACCACTAGACCTTGAGCTATTTGCTTCACAAATCGGCTCTTCCCTAAATATTTTTAAAGCACGTCTGGTTTACAAATACAGAAAAAAAATAAAGACAGTAGAAATTGCCTTACTACACACCACACTACATTTTCCTTTGTCTTGTGTACCTGAAGGACTCCATCTGGGTATTACATTCCAGGCTCTCACTTAGAAACTCTGTAGAAATCCCAGCAAATAATTCATAAGGCTAAATCCCAGGGATCTCCACTGGGCTTTTGCAATGCAAAGAAACCAGATGTATTTCCTCTTATTAAATCTGGTCTTTATTTGTGGGCTGCTAGAGAAAGGTGCTCGAGAGATCCTTTTAGGAAGATGACTTCTACACTCCTCATATTGCTATGTTTTGTATGGAGACCCCACACAAGAACTCCCAAATCATTGTAGCAATTTGGTTGTAGTTTTTTGAAATATTCAAATAAGCTCCTGAAGTGCATTCCTACTGGTTCTCAACTTCTCTGTCACACAGTATCACACAAAGTTGCCTGGAAGGCAGTTAAAAGGTGGAGGAATTTGTTTTCAATGCTCAGTGCTGTGCTTTACTCACACCATCCCTGTGTGAGAGAGACCCTAGTGCCATTATTTCTTACATGTGAAGCCCGACTAGAGCAACTGGTACTTGGTAAGACCAGGGTTCTAAATGCACAGGGCTTTCACACCACAAATCATGGCCAAAGCAAAGCTTCCAATTCACCCTGACGTCAGCTGCATCCTCCACCCACCTCTCTCAACTGGGGCATATCTGAAGAGCCCTTTACCTAAAGCACCTCAGTCCATCAGCAAGGCACCCTCTGTTTGTCATTCTCTTGCATTTGAATCATGTTTTCTGCAATTATACAATATTTATTCCCTTCTCATCACCAGAAAAAAAAAAAAAAAAAAAAAAAAAAAGTAGCTGTGAAGTTTATACTGAGTTATAGTTAGCTTATTTCACCAAAAGTTGCAGTTATTTTCTTTCACAGCCAGACCAGGGACATAAGCACTAACTACACAGATCTTTTACTGGCAGTCTGCTTACAGGTGTATATCACTTTAAGATACTATTTTAAATATGGTGGCTAGAATATGTATTGATTAAAATCCACTTGACATTAACATCAAAACAACAATAAACTAGAGTTCAAAGTCAAGGTCAAGCCTGTACAGCTGGGTAAAACCTTCTCCAGTTGTTTCCTGCTTCTAAAACACAATTAACAAAAGGAGATTCTCTTCTCTCCCTCACTTTACAAGAACCCACTGAAAACATAGAATCTACCTGTTCTTCTTGTAAAAGCATTTCCTGCCCTTCTGCAAAACAAGATAAATGATGTATTAGTATGGTTTGTTACCAGGAAACTTAAAGTACTTCTGAAGTTCTATGATGCGACTGAAATGTTGTCACAAATTAATGATCAAGTTACATCTGGAAAATTACAACATTCAATTAATTTATGTACAGGATCCAATATTTTTTTCCCTGTAAGATCTCAGCAATTAATGTGCCTACACACAATGGTTACCCAGCCGCAGTTTGGATAGGTTTCTGAAAAGGTGTCTCAATAATATTTTCTGTTAAATTAAATTAAGTTGATTTTGTGTCACAGAAACTTTAATTCTTGCTTTCTTCTAAGTATCATAAACCCAAATGAAACAAGTTTTTCTAAAAATCAGCACTTTTACTCTATCTGATATGATAAAAAGGTTTTCATATTTTCATATAAAAATTCTTTCATCTTTAAAATATTCTTTAATCACATAGTTTGGTATTTTTACACATATTTCAATAAAATAAAGACTATCCAATGAAATATCTTCTAAAAACACTAGTAAGTTTGGAAGTTGAATGTCATATGACTAAATAAAAGGCTTGTTGGACTGACAGGAGAGGATGGAAGAGGTAAATGTGCAGCAGGTAAATGTGAGCATTAGCAGACAAAATGCTGCACATTGTGGACCTCATGCAAGCATCCCTCACACATGTGCACATACATACACTCAAACACAGATTTGGACTGGAACTTGCCAAAATCCCTGCTCCAGGCAAACCAGCCAGGCCTGGAAGGCTGTTCCCTTTCACATAAAAATAGTAATAATGAATAAAAATACTTGGAAGTCCTCCAATGCCTCATACAGCATAATTTCTGTTTCTCTTCCCCATGCATACCCACAGGCTTGCTCCTTCTCTATGGTCCCTGTTCTCCCTGGTTTCTCACCAAGGTAATATATTTGCACCACTATGAATAAGAAGCAACATTCTGAATTATAAATGCAAAGGAAATCTCTGTTTAAATGATGAAATGTAGCACCCTGAGAAAAGGTAAGAAGACGTTAAGAACAAAGATCCCATTCAGGATAGTAATGTCATCCCACACATTGGACATGAGGCTTGGAGTTAGGTCATTTTTTTTCGCCCCCCTGTTACCCTCATTGCCTTGTGTGACCTTAGGCAATTAATTCAGTATCTGGTACCTCAGTTTCTCTTTGTGCTAAACCCTGGAGGAAACATTTCCATGGCCTTTGAGATCAGACTAGTCTACATAAAGCAGAAATCAAGTACCTAAATCCTAAAATGCAACCGAACAGGGTCAGTTTTCTTCTAATCCTGGAGGCACATAAATAATCCAGTCGCACTTCTGCATGACCTGGAAGCTCCTGAAGTGAGTGGAGGTCTATCTTACACACCCTCCAAGCAGAAGAGATGCATTCCTGTTTCCTGTCTCAGCTTGACCAAGATTCAGACCCCATCCATGTACACTTCTTGGCCAGGACATTTTCCTGGGTGGGATAGAAAACTTGTGTTGGTAACTTCCAAGGCAGAGGAGAGCACCGGGAACAAACTAACATTTTTTGAAACAAATGCCCTAGCAGCCATTACTTCCCACATTTGTACTTCAAAAGAAAGAAGGCTGCTTCTGCTTATGTTTTTTTTTAAAGGAGACACTAAGAGGAGGACCAGATACCTATTTGCAGCCATGAGTAAGATTTCTTCGTGTTACAGAAAGATAAGATTTCAGGCTACATTTCCCTTCTATGTTTTTTGTTGTATGTCTTCTGTGCCCACTGATGAGATGGAGATTTCATTCTCAGGTATTTCACAGAATCATAGAACCATTTAGGTTGGAAAAGACCTTTAAGATCATCAAGTCCAACTGTAAACCTAGGTGGTAGCTCAACCACTTTCCTGGGCAGTCTGTTCCAGTACTTTACAACCCCTACTGTGAAGGATTTTTTTCTAATGTCTGATCTAAACCTCCCATGGTGAAATTGAGGCCATTTTTTTTCTGGTCCTATCATTTGTTAATGGGGAGAAGAGACTGACCACCACTTCACTACAACCTCCTTTCAGGTAGCTGTAGAGAGTGATAAGGTCTCCCCTGAGCCTCCTTTTCTCCAAGCTAAACAGCTCCAGTTCCCTCAGCCAGTCCTCCGGTCTTGTTCTATAGGCCCTTCACCCCTTCTTTGGACATGCTCCATCACCTCAGTGTCTTTCTTGTAATGAGAGGCCCAAAACTTAACACCATATTCCATCTGTGGACTCACCAATGCTGAATACGTGATTGTTTCTCTACCGTCTAACCCTAGTGATAAGATCTTGCTGCCTCAGTTTTATCTATACAGCTGTAACTCAGTCACAATCATCAATACAATCATGAGTCCTAGCTAGTGTTTTGGTTTGTGGTGTTGCCAACCTCGTTGTTCTAATGTCTTGAAATATGATCATTTCCTCAGCTGCATGTTGAACACAGGATCGTGCCTGAATGGTAAAAGTCCAGCAAACCATTTTAAAAGACATGACAAAGCTCTGAACTAAAGACAAATTAGAACTTCTTATGAAAGTGTCTTCAAGTTTGACTTATGCCACCTCCATAGCTATAAGGTAGTTTTAACTACTCTTCTATGACTTCAGTTGTACGCCTGCAATTAACTATTAAAATTAAGGGTAAATTAGTATATGTACTAATGTCTTATGCTAGACAGAATCTCTAGTTCTTTTTTTCCAGATGTGCAGCTACTAACCCGATTGCCTTGTGTAGCTGAAATGGGGAAATGAAGTCAGCTGCATTCTTCAACTACAGGTACCACAGAGTTCCATCTGAAAACACAATAACTAAATTACTACAAATATGTTACAGTCTCTAGGTCTCTGGAATAAATCTTCATGTTTAAAATAGAATTACCCATTCTTCAAACAACATGCGTTGAAAAATTATTCTCATCTAAGCAGGTACAAATGAACTATTAGTAAGGCTTCTGTAAGAAAAACAAAAAGAAGAAATAGAGTGAGAATAAACTTACTGCAACAAAGTACATGTGCTGCTCTGACTTTGAAAATCTTCTGTGAACATGAGACATATTCTCTTTAGATGCTTACATAAAGAAATACTGAGTGCTGTCCATGATTCTGTTTAACTACCATTAAAAAGCCATTATTCAATAACACAAACAGCTTAGTTTCACCTCCTCTAAGGTTGACATTGTTCTTGATGGGTTGTTTTTTAAGTCTGAAAAGAGGACAAGACACAGCTATACTGTGTGGCTGCTGGACAGGAGGTGCCATTGTGGCTACAAGAGTTTTATTTATCCTTAACCCTAAGAAGCAGTCCTTTAACCAACAGCCTTCTCTATTGCCTTTCCACTGGAAATTTAGCACTATACTCTGCTCTATTCCCAAAACGGTTTTTAATGGCTGTTTCTCGTTACAGAGCAAAAGCTTCTTCTGAGTTGGTCATGTTCCAGTGCAAAAAGTAACAGCACTTACCAGGAACTTATACTGCAATCTTTTGATGCTCAGAGAAGATCCACTAGTACTGGCAAGTCTTTATGGCAGCTTGCTGGTGTTGCTTAGATGAATGACTCATTTCTGAAAGAGTCAAGTGGGAAAAGCAGAAAAAAAGAAAGCTGCACATTAGAAAAGAGTTTTTGTCGCTGGCTGTAGTCATCTAATCTAATTTTCAATATATGTATACAGTAATAGGTCTAACATGATTTGAAAAGTGTCATAAAGACACAATTCCTGTTTTAAACACACACGCACACTCTCACACACACAAAGAGCTGGCAGTCACAATCTGTTATTATCAGAGTGAATAGCATTAATCATTTTTAATGGTCAATCCGCTAAACAGGAGTTCTAACTGATTACTGGTGTAAAAGAAAATAAACATCGTGCATACAAATCTTATTTCCAAAAAAACTGAATCACTTTTGTCAGGTATTTAACTTAAACCAGCAAAACAGACCATCAAGAAGGCAGCATTTAAATGGATGCCTGCAGCGATGGCCAGTCAATGGCCTCTTTATTTGTTAAAGATGGATTATTTTAAATAAATTACAGAGCACTTTCACTGAATAAACAGAGTCGCAGTGGCTGTGGCATGCTATACATGCTTAATTGAGCCACA
Organism: Actenoides lindsayi; assembly: GCA_025331215.1. Taxonomy (NCBI): domain Eukaryota; kingdom Metazoa; phylum Chordata; class Aves; order Coraciiformes; family Alcedinidae; genus Actenoides; species Actenoides lindsayi. Next base: position 28,415 of record WTSP01026267.1, read on the forward strand.
GAAATCCTAAATGACTACTGAGCTGTGTAATCGCCTTTGATTTTGCTGATAGGACCTGATTCTTTAGGCAAAAACCAAGCCATTGAGGGCTGAAAAGCAACACTACCTTGAGGAAAATAGAAAGTTTAATCTGGAATATATACTTATAATATTTCGGAAACCACAGGGATGGAGTGTTCCAATAACTGAACACAAGGCAGCTTCAGAAGTGAACGATCTGCGTGTCATTTTTATTTGAGCTTGATATGTTAAATGTCCCAAATGTTTATGTTGTATAAGCCCACTTAAACATTGCAAAGTGCAACAGATTCATTGGCAAAATAAAAAGCATAGCTTTTTTAGTCTTGCTTGCTGTCTTTTTGCACTGATACAGCGCATAATGCACACACATGTACCCAGGGGTTTTCTTAAGTAATCCTGTAATTTGACCGCTTTTGGGGAACCTGTTAATGTGATTTATTCTGAGTATTACCTATGGCTTCTACAGGCTGAAGTATAACATTAGATTACAAACCAAGAAAAGATGCTTTAACTCTTACTGATCACAGTATTCATTTTGAGAATGTATTATTAACTCTCTCAGGTCCAGCATTCATGTTACTTGGACACCAAAAAGTCCTATCTGAAATAAGTCTATACTTGGTACACAAAAATTATAGGATCAGACCCTTCCCTTGACATAAATGAATCCTAAGCTGATGACATATGGAATTCATTTTGACAGAAGTTATGACCTTAAATAATATTACTTCCATTTGTCAATATCTCTGAAAAATGGTTTGACATTGAGAGGCAGTTTGAAAACAACCTTGAATAGCAGCAATTAAAAGAGAGATTGATACTGTTAGGCACTTTAATAATGATCGTGTACCTGGATTTTCTCTAAAGAGTTTCAACACCTATAGCTTTTCTCACTAGGCAAGTGCAATAATGCTTAGCTCTGAAATTCTTCTTTCTCTAATGGAGCACAATGAACTGCATTTGCAGGTTCCACAATTACACTATACATTTGAAAAAAAGATATATGAGTTTAACCATGTTGGAAAAGCAAGTATCTGCCAACATCCAGTTATAACTGATAAGCATAAAGAATGGAAAGTTTATTCATACAAAATGACCTTAGAAAGTGAAAATATGTAATATTAGATATTCTAAAGGACTCTGATAAATGCTATGCAGTTTTTGAAAAGACCAGGCTGCTTCAAAGTGTCACAAATTGACAACCAAGGATGCTCATCAAGCTGAAAAACTTTAGCCAAAGCAGTTAATTGTTCCTGTGTGATTTCAGAAACAGGAAGAGGCAGTAATTTTAAGATGTTCTTGGTTCAGTTTTGGTTATTCCCTTGATGTTTTTTCATACTATATGAGAGAAGATCCCACTGTCATGACTGTCAGCCCTTCCTGGAGGGAAACCACCTGGAGTTTTGCCTGCCTCCTGGGCCAGAGCAACACAGTAGGGATAACATAGGGAGCAAAAGCACAGCTGCCACAACTCTGTTTAGTATCCTGGCACTGTTTTCTCAGGGAAAGGAGAAAACACTTAATGTTCCTCCCCAGTGAATTTTTTTAGTGAAATTAATGAGAAAAGAAATCTGGAACTTATAGCTGTGTTGACTTGTGAACAAAACAATAAGGAAAATCCCCCAAATATATGAGAGAACTTTGCAAGAACTTTACAGAAGGCTCTGCATGCTTTTTTCAGGCTATTCATACCAAATCAGGGCATAATTATATTTGTGTTTTCATTGGCAGTACACTTTTTTCCTTTAGCCACAGAGACACATTCTCAGGAGGCCACCAATCATGCAAAAACCATGTGGTAAAGGTGGGTGTAAAATTCAAATAGCCTGGTGCCACGCAGTCATTCCCCACTCCACCCCAGGGATTGCAGAGCAATGTGGCAGCAGGTGTGACCAGGTCTGTGCACTTTTTGTACTATTGGCCCTATGGGAATAATATTTGTGCCCATGAACCCTGGAGTTGAACTAGACACTCTCCTTTTTCCTTGGTGGCCTAAAAGTAGAACCTCATGTAAGTAATTTGGGCTGGTTTCCCATAGGTACTTTTAAAACCGTGGGGGTTTTTTGGGTTTGGTTTTTTTTTCTGTTACATATATGGATACGTACTAGTCAGTAACCCTTATGACAGTGCATGCTGCTAACTCATACACACATCTGGCTGGATTCAAATATGCAAGTGCTTTTTACGGTTCCCTTTGGCCAGTAAGCACAGTGTCTTATAGGGACATGCATTAAGAGGATCCCTCTGGTCTCTCCAGAAGCTAGAGAAGCTCAAATAATGAAGAAACTGCTAACAAAACTGGTCTGGAAAAATCTGCAGAAACAGGAGAGGACCTATTGTATCTCACGTAAGAGAAGTCTAGGGAGACCTGATGGCAATACAAAACAAAGACCTGAAAATGCACCGTGTGTGTAAGGAGAAATATGATATAATTAGTTAACTGAGACTCACCTAAATCAGGAAACAGACTTGAACGTTAATATTCTAAGACATAGTTAGTAGAAAAGACTCAATAAGACACAAGGGAAACAGCTATATGGGTGAGGAAGTATGTTCACTCCAGGAACAGAAATGCTATAGCCAGTTTGACTGCTGCAGAAAAAGCAACTGACACGGTGAAAGAATCATAAGAAACTTACAGCCCTATAGGGACCGGTGGCAGAAATCACAGAATGATTCTGCAGAGAGTGGCCTGTAGCAAGCTGAAATAAGGGATCAAAAGGCTATTGGGTATCAGTTGTCTTTTAAGTGAGGGAACGTTTGTGGAGTGGCTGCAGAACTTGGAGTGTTCTAGAAACTGGAGATAGCCCACATGCTGTCTCTGTTTAAAAAGTGGAAGAGTCATGAACCAAAAAGTAAAAATGCCATCATTAAAAGTACTATGCATAAAAGCAAGTGGGACAAATTCACCCCTTCCTGACATGAGCAAAGGTTCTCCTAAGTACATAATACTTCCAGTAAATCCTCATCCATGTCCAGATTTTGGTGCTACAGGCTGAAGAATCCAACTCTATGAAAGAATGCACTGCACCTTCCACAAATCAAATCCTAGAACAAATATTGGAAGAGTGGTAGTGAATGGAGTTAAATCCAGTTGGCAGCCAGTCACAAATGGTGTTCTCCAAGGCTCAGTTCTGGGGCCATTCCTGTGTAACATCTTTATCAATGACCTTGATGAGAAGATTGAGAGCACCCTCAGTAGGTTTGCAGATGACACCAATTTAGATGGGAGTGTTGACCTGCTTGAGGGTAGGAAGGCTCTTCAGAGGGACCTGGACAGGCTGGATTGTCTGAGGCCAATCCTATGGGCTTCAAAAAGGCCAAGTGCCAAGTCTGTACTTGGGCCACAACAATCCCCTGCAACATTATAGGCTTGGGGAAGAGTGGCTGGGAAGCTGCTCAGCAGAAAGGGATCTGGGGGTGTTGATCAACAGCTGGCTGAACATGAGCCAGAAGGGTACCCAGGTAACCAAAAAGGCCAACAGCATCCTGGCTTGTATCAGAAATAGTGTAGCCAGCAGGACTAGAGAATTGATTGTCACCCTTTACTCAGCACTGGTGAGGCCGCACCTTGAGTACTGTGTTTAATTCTGGACACTGCAGTATAAGAAAGACATCAAGGTGCAGAAGCAGGCCCAGAGAAGGGCAAGAAAGCCGGTGAAGGGTCTTGAGAATAAGTCCTATGAGTAGCGGCTGAGGGAGCTGTCTGAAGAAAAGAAAGCTGAGGGGAGACCTTATTACTCTCTATAACTACCAGAAAGGAGGTTGTAGAGAGGTGGGCGTTGGTCTCTACTCACAAGACACAACTGATTGGACCTTGTCACTCTCTACAACTACCTGAAGGTAGGTTGTAGTCAGGTGGGGGTCGGGCTCTTCTCCCAGGCAACTAGTGACAGGACGAGAGGGCATGGCCTGAAGCTGTGCCGGGGAGGTTTAGCTTGGATATCAGGAAGTGATTCCTGACAGAGAGGGTGATCAGATATTGGAAGGGACTGCCCGGGGAGATGGTGGAGTCACTGTCCCTGGATGTGTTTAAAGAAAGGCTGGATGTGGCACTTAGTGCTATGGTCTAGCCAGTGTGGCGGTGTTGGGTCATAGGCTGGACTTGATGATCTTTATGATCTTGAGGGTCTTGATGATGATCTTGATGGTCTTGATGGTCTTTTCCAGCCTCAGTAATTCTGTGATTCTGTTACAAGAGGAAGTGACATCAAGTTAAACCAGGAGAGGTTTAAGTTAGACATTAGGAAAAACTTTTATACTGAAAGGCTTATCAAAGACTGGAACAGGCTGTCCAGGAAGGTGGTTTAGTCATCATCCCTGGATGTATTTAAAAGCCATCTAGATGTGGTATTCAAGGATATGGTGTAGTAGCGGCCCTGGTAGAGTAGATAGTGGTTGGACTTGATAATCTTAAAGGTCTTTTCCAACCATAGTGATTCTGTGTGATATATGAAGAAGGATATGCTACATTTATTTATACAATGTCTTTCAGACCAAAACATTTCAAAGTGCTTGACTAACTACTGATCAGCACAGACGCCCTCATAAGAGTATTCACTGAGCAAAAGATCGCAGATATCCCTATGTGAGGAACAGCTATAATTAATCGCCAGGTGGAGGAGGAACAGATAAGCTGTCTGCAAAAGAAGGGCAATTGGTAAATGTTACAATCTCCTCACACACTTTGTCTGACAGTGTTGAACTCCACACTGGTCACCTTTTTGTTTTATAAGTCAGCTGTGGAGTTAATATGCACCATAAATAAACAATTTGTGGAGGATATGCTGGGATGAGATGTAAAGGAGCAAAGTTTTAAATAATACATCAGGCACTGAAGAAAAACATGACATTTAAATCTTATAGTCACTTTAGATACTCTTCAGTAGCACTTACAGTAGGGAGGTCAAGCTCTTCACTTTGCAATTGCAGAAGATAAACATTCACATTTTAAAAAGTAATCAAAGGTATTTTCACTGTTTCAAATTCCAGTACCTGCCTTCACACATTGCCTACCAAAATCCTTCCCATATGCTGACACACAGAACTTCCTGTGTGCTTTTCTGATTGAGACAATCTTGCAACAGTTTTGCTTTGATCTCAAAATGAAAGCAAAGAAACCACCACAAAACAACTATACCCAAACAAGGCATTTAAAGTAAGACTCCTCGACACCGATTTCTCAGTCTCCTGCTAAGGTTATCTTGTGAGCAACAACTACAGCTATTTTTAATTTTTCTTATTTTTTAATAGATCATAAATCTAACTTACCTTTGATTGTCACTTGCTGTCATATGTATTATTTATCTAGATTTTCCACTCACAATGATAGTCAAAGCAACACTGCAGCCTGCAGGTATAAATAGATTAATAATTATTGTAGAACCCTTTTCCTCCATCTAGGCTGCAGGTAACATCCTGTTTCAACCTTCAGCAATGCAAATAAGCTGATGTTGGCAGTATATCATGAACTGCTCACCAGTCATTTCCTTAATGACTTGCTAATTTTCCTCTCCATATCCTCCATAAGACACACTGGAACCTCATGTGCTTGTGCAGACCAGTGCAACTGAGAATGCAGCACGTGTAGATATCTCTATGAGCTTGTTTTTATGCCAGTTCTTGTTTCGCTGTTTTCCCCTTAAGGAATCTGCTTCCAGTTTTTTAATGTAATCTCTGATGGTGGCATAAATACAATTATTTGGATACTTAATTTCTCTATCTACTGTTCCTTCTGCTAATCTTCAGCTGCCTGAACTTTGTGTTTTATGTCATAAAACAGAGATGAATGTTTTTAATTTCTGTTCACCATTTCATTCTTGTTCACTTGATTTACTCCAGTTAATGCTATACAGCTCTGAACTTAATCCTTTTTACTTCTCTTTTTTTTTTTTTTTTTAATTAAGAATGCAAGAATATGTATCCTTGAATTTACCCCCAGAACATTGTTTAATACATGCAGAATACAATGTAATCTTTCTTGGATTTGAATACTACTTTTCAATGAGTTGTAGATGCATTAATAGCTGAAAAGTACCATTGTATCCCAGGGTATGGTAATCTCCTTAAACCTCCAGAAATAACAAGAACATTGTTTTTCTTTTGTATCATAACACTGGGATTTACCAGATTAATACAGTAGGAGTCTCATTCTGAAAATCATATTTTCCTATCAATTGACTGAAATAACTATGCTGTGCAACCACAGACCTAGAAACTCAATTATGTTTTGACTCAGTAATACTATATGCTCTAGATAGAAAGTACTTAAGGCTGTCCTCATGGGGTGTGTACCTACGAAGGGATTGCCTAGGAGTCACTACTTTGTTGACAGCATACTTGCTAATGGCACAGTCTCAGGTTTCAGAAAATGGAAGAAGTCTGCTGTCTTAGCAGCTCCGGACTGCACAACAGCTCAGGTCACTTTCAGTGTGCAGAGCCCTGAAATGTAGCTGTCAGCTGCATGGGGCCTCTAATATGTAAGTCTCATACTTTAGGGTTTCATACCTACAGAGTGCTTTTTCTTGGCCTGGTGACCAAACTGAAGAATATCAGTAACAATTAATTATTAAAAAGTCAACCTATGAGATTATTTTTTCAATGCTCAGTAAAGCAAAAGTCTGGTTCTGTTTGATTTTTTAATTTTAAAAGAAAACCCATGTGCTTGATCTCCCTTCCTGTATCCAATGTCTGATATGGTCACCTGGAAAAGAAGAAATTCAGAGTCAAACCTCCATTTTTTAAAGGCTCAGAAGAGGTCCAGCCAGCTGAACTACATGGTATCTCACATTTACATCTGCCTAGTGTAGGCACTGCTTTTCAGTTTTCACTGACACTTACTAGCATTGGGTCAGCAATGGGTTAGCAACCCATACTAGATTCTACCTGAGCTGGCTCTCATTTAGTTCATCTAATTCCAGGATTAGCAAGAGCAGATTCAGTTTACATGACCACTGTAGGGTTTTTTTATATAATCTAATCCACAGCAGTAGCATCAGAGGAAATACGTTCACGTTGTATGTACAGTAGCAAAGCTGCAGCAAACATGCCAGTGGGGCATAGGGTCTTGCAAATGCAGTGGACACAGGGAATCATCCAGATGGAGTTCTGTCAGTAACAGCAACTTAGGGACTAAGGAAATGAGTTTCCTTGCTGTTGGAGGAAACTAGAAATAGAAAACAAAGTCTGTGTCAAAACTGAAGAGGCAAATCATTGCAGCTACAATACAAACAGTAAATAAGGGCTAAGGGTGAGAATAAGTTCAAAATACGAATTTCAAAATTGAGAATAATGGCACTTTTTTTCTGTTTGTTGTTTCGTTGTTGTTTTGGTTTTTTTTTTAATTCAGAGTTTTAAAAGCATAACCATCTAATGTATGAAATATATTACTGAATTCCCCTGTGCTACTCAGATCACCCAACCATCTCTTACAAGTCAGTATTTACTACTTAGTGTGTTTTTAAAGAAAACCTGCCAGTGAAGCAAACCACAATCTGGTGCATGTTCAACTGCCTTTGTAGTTTAGGACATGAGGCACGCCTTTTTTTTTGTTATTTTTTTCAAGGTAACCTAAGGAGACAGAGCATAGCCAGAGAAAAAGCTAAGAGAATGGACAAGAAACATAAGAGAAACAGAAAGAGTTGGCAAAGACAAAACACAAAGGAAAAGAGTTGGTGAACAATAAATGAAAGCCAGAAATACAACAAAGATTTGGAAAAAATGTTTATTTTATTTCAAATTAATAGCAAGAAAGAACCTATAACTGTGGTACAAATTGCTCAATGTCCCAAGCAGTGCCAATATTTTGGCATTCATTATACTTGCAGGTGTATTATTTCTAGCTCCCTAGATAAAAAAAATGCTTTCCATGTATTCTTTTGTATTTTAAAATGTATTTTTTCACTGCTGTGATGCCAAAGGTTCTTATTCTTCCAAACTCAATAATAACTAATCATTTTCCTGGCTAGAGACTGGGAGTATGGTTATTATTTTGTGCAGGTAATTCTTCCATCTTTATTAAAGAACCACTCTAAAATTGTGATCCGTCTGCATTTCAAGTTATTTCCCAAATGTTTATTTTCCCCTGTGAGAAAGGTTTTTCTATTAAAACTTATTCTTGTTCCTAATTCTGAACCTGGTTTCCTGCTATTGGGACAAAAAGTTTCTTATGATCAATATTAGGCACCTTTTTCCTCAAAGAAAATTGAAAATATAAATCAGTACATCAAAGTGAAATCTAACTTATCAACATCTTTCCCCACCCACCTGAAACCACTGCAAACAGGCTGCTGTTGCCTGATTTCTCTTGTGGCTGCTCAGCAGCAGCTGTGGTGAGGGTTTAGACAGGGATAACAGTGTTCAAAAATCAGAGGGAATGGCTCCAAGCAAGCCCTCTGGTACTTCCCATCCCTGCACCTTTCCTCCTCACACACACTGACAGAGAATCCAATGAGCACGGCTTGACTATGGTTCAAGAGCCATGCAGTGGCCTAGCAAAGCTCAACAAAGAAAATGAACTAACTCCAAATCTAGTCTGAAGATACCTGTCCTGTCTCCATGGCTGCCCTCACGCAAAGGAGAAACCACCCCGGGGCACAGCGAGATCCTACATCACATCCAGAAATCCTGTGTGTTGTGCACCCATCATGTGCCTGCTTTACACCTCCACATGAGGTCACCACCCCACAGGCACAGTGACTTTGGGTTCAATATGCAGGCAGTCAACTGCCTAAAGACTCGCCTGTTGCTAAGGCAGCCATAACAAAATCATGTGAATTCTACAGAAACCAAGACAGATCAGCTCTGGAGACCCCAACACAAGAAGGACATGGACCTCTGGGAATGAGTCCAGAGGAAGGCCACAAAAATGATCAGAGGGCTGGAGCACCTCTCCTTATGAGGACAGGCTGAGAGAGTTGGGATTGTTCAGCCTTGGAGAAGAGAAGGCTCCAGGAAGACCTGGTAACAGCCTTCCAGTATCTGAAGGGGGCCTACAAGAAAGCACTGGGGAGGGGCTTTTCACATGGGCTCATAGTGATAGGATGAGGCATAGTGGCTTCAAACTGGATGAGTGTAGATTTAGATTAGAAATTAGGAAGAAGTTTTTCACTATTAGGGTGATGAGACACCAGAATAGGTTGCCCAGGGAGGTTGTAGATGCCCCAACACTGGATGTGTTCAAGACCAGATTGAATGGGGTTTTGAGCAACCTGGTCTAGTGGGAGGTGTCCCTGACAATGGCAGAGGGGTTGGAATTAGAAGATCTTTAACATCTCTTCCAACCCAAGTCATACTATGATTCTATGATAATCTATTCAAACTTGCTAAAGATAATGGGAATGATAGTCTACAGCGTTAACAGTTTACTTGTTAAATTTGGAGTACTAAGCAGACATCTACCTCTTGAGAAAGTCGTGATTTTTGTTTTAATCACTGTAGCATCCTTAAATGACTGGTGGTGAAGCACTCCAGCTTTGATAAAACACTCTGAGTAAGACCAACTCCTGAATTTTACTTGGTTTTAACTTCTTTAAGTCAGATGTTTAAGGTGGTGGTGACTAATGAGAGACTACTCCTTCCCATATCATGGTTTATTCTGACAGACTGAAGAAAACAAACAAACAAAAAAAGGTTACTGCTTTATGCTTTCCTTAGAATTTAAGAGCACATTACCAACATAGTATGGAAAAGTCCAGACTCATTCATCCTCTTTTGAAAATAAATGCTTTAGACAACAACCCAAGGGAAAAAAAAGCTTGTAATAAACTTCCTTTACCTTTTCTAGGAAAGAACAACATATCTTCCATTATATGATCTACTGTCACAGTCATGTCCAAGAGAGATTTTCTCCAACCTCCTTCCTGAAAAAGTGTAATAGTAATTAAGGCATTTATGAAGCAAACTAGCTGCATAATGAAAGTTGATGCTATGATTTGACATGTTGCAATATGTACGTTACAAGAGAAATTACAATTATTTCATTAATGTGTTTTATACTCAGATGGTCTGGGGCTCAATGCTAAACTCTCTCCACTTTGACAGTGATGCACTTACACAGACTATAAATTCAAAAAACTTCACACTTTAACAAGGATGTGGTATGCTGAGAGACACTGTAAAATTTACATGCAGCTTTCTCTAGCTACATATGAATGAACATAACCATGTCTAAACGTCAGTCATGCACCTTGTCTCCATTTACCCATACACATACTCCAATTGCTCAGGAGACAGAGATGTCTTTCTTACTACTGTATTTTCTTATTAAGATATTTCTTATCTTCTTAATCTTATTACAGTATTTTCTACTCACAGGACACTAGAGGGGTAGATGGGAATTCCATCCCTTTTTTGTGTATCAACGGTAACTCTGTGGCTGATACAGCCATTACTGGAGTAGTAAAATAGTCTCAGATATAGAGATTTTAAAAAATCTGAATTTCCATTATATGAGAAACTGACATTTCCAAAAATTTTCAACCATAATGAAAAGCCAAATTTCAAAAAAATTTCCATCAATGAAATCCTGTCAATTTGACCAGCTAAAACCTTTGTTTCAAATTAACTGCAGTTACATTTGGTGATAGACTTCAAACAGAATTTTGTATTGTAGAACAACCTTCAAAGTCAGAAGATTAATTTTTAATTAAAAAAAAAAAAGTTTTACCTCCCTGATCTAACACTTCATCTACTTTTTTTTAAAATAAAATTTCATTGAAAGTTTCATTTCTCCACCAAAACATATCAGTTCAATCAGATTAATATTTTCTTGATATAAAGCCAGTTCTAATTGTAACAAAATGTCCATAGTTTTCAGTTGCAATAAGTTGTCATAATAAAGTGTCATACCATCATTCCCTCACCTGTTATTTTCTCACACATGCTCACACACCCATACAAATACACACATGAATTCACTGGCTCCCATAGATCACAGTCATCATCACCTCTTTTCCTTATCCATCCTTCCTCAACACTGTTCTTGGAAGCTGGGCCTTTTGCCATGACAATTTAGCCCTTTGCTTCATTCACTACTCTGAACAATGTTGTTTTTCCACAGCAGTTTTAGTTCTTTCCATAGGTCTGGTTATTAACACCTTAGTCCTTATCATACGTACAACTGGCCCCTTATTCTCAGATAACTTTACAACTCCACAGAACATATTCATTTCTCAGTGAATGAACTGAACACATGCAACAGCAACTAGAAACCAGAAATAAATCCCATGCAGATTGCCCAGTTTGCTCTCTGCAGACCACCAACAAGTTCTCTCTGAGTTTGTGAATGTCCTGGACTTAGACTTTGTGAATTGCTGCCTAGAAAACACAGGTTTTGATGACTCTTCTGTTTATGTCCAGTAGGAAGCTTGGCATTTACTCCAAAAGAAACTAGACCTGGATTCAATAAAAATAATGTAATGTGGCCAAGATTTCAGAAAGATAGATCTTTTGAGGAAAAAGTGTGTGAGTGTTTATTATTGGAGTCAGTCCTAGGTGGGCACAGAGTCTCATCCAGTTTTGTCTTTCCTCCATTCTATGTTGTCATGATAATCAGTATGTGCAAAAATAAAAAAGACTTTTACTTCTCTCAGCTTCCAAAAGTGCCCATCCTGGCTAATAGACCAACACAGAGCAGAAGGAAATATCAGGTCCCTTACACAAAGGGGTTTCCTAGAAGGCAATTTTTGCATTTAGTTTCAAGATCCTTCAGCACAGACACTCATTTCTGCTTCCCCAGGGGAACGGAACATTAATTTGTCTCTTTTTATTCTTTGCTCTTTCTTTTTTTTCAGTTGGAGGATATAAAAGTGTTATTGAGAGTTTTGAAGGATAAACACTTTATGAGGTAACTGCTTAAAATAAGAATAAAATTTATTGAGAGTGTAGACATTTTTATCACATTAATGTGACCTATTAATGATAAAGGGAATTTTCTTCAGCTAATAAGCTCCATGTTTATAAATGTAACAAGAGAGGATGTTTTCATTCTTACCATAAATCTAAGGAAGTTAAAATCTTAACCCCTAGGTACTTAATATAGTTGATTCTGTATTTAAAGGGAATGCTGTTAACATTTATATTGTTTTTGTTACCTACAACATGGAGATCAGATATTTCAATATTAATTTCATTATATATTAAGGTTTTAACATATATTTCAAAGAAACCTACACATAATCAAAATGAGATAAAATCATGGATACTATAAAAGAAAAGGCTGCAAAATTCTCTCCTAACACAACATAAGTAATACATGGAATTGCACATGATCAGAAAATCAGTCTTACAATCTAAGCACATCTAAAAAATCACATACATTTAATTTGTCTGTATTAATTTAATAGAGGCAAATGAAGACAAGTCTCAGACCTTCTTCCTTTTTGCCAACACATTTTACTACACTTTTTAATACAGGATTCAGTATAGTATTTATTAAAGCCAAAATATTCCCCAGAGTTGAAAGAATGCCCACAGTCCATACAAAAGGGTAGGGTTTGATGGCTGGTGCATGGAGTTTCAGCGCTGTCACTAGGGGCTGCTTTCACACCTTATACTATTCAAAAGAACTTCCGCTATTGGCTATGTGTCAAAGTTTCCTTAAAGTACTAATTATGAACCACTCTGTTGCAATACAGAAGTGTTCAAGGGCCCTGGTCATCTCTTACATGACCAAGACTGTGCCCATCAGCTGAGAAAAATATAGACATCCCTTCTCAAAGGTCCTGACCCGTTTTTATGTGCCTGTAAGCTCCTGAGGATGCACCCATACATTTAGGGGATTTGGCTGGGCTCAGAAGTGCAGGATAAGGTGATGAACAGATTTCCCAGCTGAAGCTAGGGGAATTTGTTTAAAACAAGAGACTTTGTGGCAGAAGGCTTATCTGAGGTATGACTGGGTACCCATTTCCACATTTCAAAGGTGACTCTCCATCACCTCAAGTCTTTAAATCATGACCTCTGGTATTTTAAATCTGTGAGTATCTGAAAAGCATACCTTTGGCAAGTACTAAGGTACAGGCTCCTGCAATAACTTTACTAGTTACCTCAGCTTGAGTTTAAAACTGGTCCCTACATTGTTGCATGAGTTAAAGTTACACCTAAGCCTGTAGTGTCACCATGCCTTCCAGGAAACCCTCAGGAACTAGCAGAAATTTTTACTGTGAAAAAAAAACCACTTCATAGCCGGGAATCATATGGCCAGTGATATTCACTGGCATTGATAAATTGTACTAGAGAATCCATAAAGCAAAGCGTATGGAATGTTTAAAAATGTAATGTCATACTCCCTCATCCAAAATCTCTTACTCCCTAGAGAATACAGGCCACAATTTTAATATATTTCAAGATTCTCTTTCCACTTAAAAATGATAAGACTTCACACTTCTCCCTATGCCACTTCTGAAACTGAGACCCTTTTTTCTCCAAGAGCCTGTCAGGCTAAATGAATGATACATTTAACCGTCCAAAGCAATTAAAGTGCATGGCCTGGAACCAAATTTTTCTGTGTTTCAGATGCAAATATTTGTATAATTTAAAAGAAAAAAAAATTACTTAGGAGTCAAAGTTTTATAAACAACTGGAAAAAAAATTGAAGAGTGTCTTATTTTTAATTACAAGTCCAAATAAAGAATAAGTATACTTTACCTTTCACTATACGTGTATCTCAGCCATCTGTTAAAAAAAAAAAAATCAAGTTCAATAGTAATTGGCAGTATAAGAATCACATTCCTTCTGCCCTTTGCTCAGGCACGATGCCATGTAAGTTTGATGCCATAAAATTTAATTTTTTCATTTTGAATGATTTACAGTGGAGCAGAACCTATAAATCAGAACAGTAACAGGGGTTATGAATAGGGATGTATGTTTTTCCAAAATGTCTAAATGAAATATTTTGAAACATGGTAAAAGAACTGCACAGTTCTCCACCTGGCAGCCATAATTGAAGTTAATAACACTTGTTTAGACATAAGGAAACTCTTTGACACCTAGACCTTTTTTTTTCTTTTAATAAAATGATCAAACAATCATCATCTAGTCTTAAGAAATCAAAGTAGTTAGTTCTGGCAATATGTTATATGAAAGCAGTCCTGCTTTTAGCTGTTTCCAACTGTGTCTAATAATTTTGAAAATACACACTGATTCCTTAGCACAATCCCCTATTTAATCACACACCATACTGTAAATCCCACTGCAGCACTTAGGAGCCATTACCGTGATGCCAGTGACAGACAATATGAAACACATTCTATGAAGAAGCTTTGATAACCTCAATACGTACTATTGATTTTGCAGCACTTCAGATGCATGTTTAGACTTTCCAGTCTCTCTCTTGCATATGTCACGGATGGCAGACAATGGGATACAAGTGCTTATTTCCCCACAGACAGTAGCAGCAAGCCATGGAATATTACTGTTCTTGTCCATGATGGCATTCAGAAAATATAATCCTATAACAGAATACAGTTCCTTTGTTCAAAGAACAACTCTTCTTAAAGTGAATGAAACCAAACTGGTAAGAGTTTTAAATCCCTTTAAAAAATGACTGAACAGCAGAGCCCTATAAAAGCACTGAATTACTCTGTTCATTCACTAATTTGTCCTTAGCCTGGGTTTCCAGTTTTCTTAATGAACTTAAAGGACAAGGATGCAGAAAGATTGCCATAACTCTTGCATTCTGGTCTCGAGTCATCAACCCACCAGACTCGTTCACTCCTGAAAGCTGTGAAATACTATTGTCTTTACTTCTAGCAGCCTTCTATGATGTTTCATTGGTTTCTAGATAGGAAAACATTTAGGTCTTTTATTAGCTGTCATTTTATCTCATTTCCCCAAGGACCAGGAAAGAAGCACATTTGCAGGTGCTTCTCTGGTAGAGAGCTGCTTGCTTCCAACCACCACTGTCTCCACAATGGGAGGAAGAAATCTTCCAGACCACCAAAGCACCGTTGAATAAAATCTTGAGGAACAGACACCTCACAAATAAGGTTGGTGAGGTAAGAAGGAATTATCCTCATATTTGAACTTTAGGCTCTTCTATCTATCACACTATGTGGTTGCAGTGGTGCACTCCTGCAGCTCTCACACTTATTCTGGGGCCATACCAAACCTTTTTGAATGTCCCATCTTAATATCACTCAAGCTTAAAAAATCTCACTGTGAAGAATGTTTCTTTTCCTAGATCTCTTAAATATTCATCACTTAAATGTTTTACAGACTGTACCAGTTAAACCTATGATGAGACTGTAAACAGATTCATTTAAAATAAATAGCTTATTTTGAGGCAACTTGGAGTTAGTTGGGAATAAAGGTAACCAGTCACTCAATCAGAAATGTGTATGCTCACTTAGAAATTTGCATTTAACCCAGGTATTCAGATTGTTGCAAGCTCATGTGTCTTGCAGAGCCTGAAGCACATTTATATGGTAGATGTCCACATGAATGCAACTTATGATCATCAGCATGGATGACCTACAACAATCATCAGCTTTTTCAAAAGTGCTGTAAATGATCTGATCCTGCAAGGACTGTTCAGATCAAATTCTTGTGGATTGCAAAGGGAAGGCAGGATCTGCAGCATCCTGGCAGCCCAAAGTAGGCACATGGCAACATGAAAAGTCAGCAGATGATGATGTCACCCACCAGGGCCTGTCCTTATAAACCCAGGAAATTCCAATCAATTTGTATCTCATCATCCTAACCCTGAACTTCTAGGTAATGGTTGTACCCCATATTCCCTCCTTTTCCAAAATGTTGTCCTGTTCCCTCTTAACTTGATTTACTTTACTTATTTCGCTGCTGATTTTGGCACTTTATTCCCAGCTGTAACCAACCACATAAAGACATATCCATGAGCTGCGTAGGTGCAGAGGAGCAGAGAACTCATTCACATCAGTTCCAGCTCAGGTGAACAGGCTTGTCCTTGTAAACTGGGTTAGAAAGATTTAACAAACAGCCTCAGACACCATGGGCAGAGATGCCCACAGCTGCTGAGCCCAAGGTAGAAAACAAGGGTAAAATACTATCAGCACTTTACTTAGTGTTTGGTTTAGCTTTTTTGTGTGGAAGTAGAACAAATCAAAGGGAACGGCAGATTTTGTAACTTCACAACCCAAACATTGCACTTGTGTGTGGCTGAGGGAAGCCCTACCTTTTGTCACTTGAAAACTTTCCTAAAATTTTATATATTTTTCACCCAAAAATCAAAAACCCAGCGCATGTGCTTAAAAGTCAGTCAGATTCCTCAGCTGGGCAAACGAAATCTCTTTTGTTTGTTTTTCTAATTTCAACTACAGAAAACTCCTCCTGGTATAATTCACTTCAAAGGCTAAAATTTGTTCCAGTGATAATTGCTGAATTTATGTGTATTTAGAACCCAGTACTTAAATAAAACAGCAATGTTGGGTGATTATATATAAACACTGTGCCAATTTCTTTGAATAGGAATGTAGTAAATTACTACTGATTACACAAATACTGATTAAAATTTGAAGGCAAATAAATAACGAAGAGGGATGTTATTTATTTGTCCAAATGCTCTTAAGAGTGCAGTCATGCCAAGCACAACTTCCAATGAAAGCAGAGGATGGAAACACAGTGTTATGCTGGTGGATGGCCTGGACTGAATCGTGAAGACAGCAGCAATTGCTGGTTTAAGGTTTACTCCATCTCTCTGTCTCTCTGTTTTTTCCTCATTACCTCTACAACACTAGGAGCTGAGCTTATACCAGGAAAATTCTGACATTAACTTTGCACTTGCAGTTCCCGCTCAGCTTACTTGGATTTTTCTTTTCTGCAAGCTGATAGAAAAATGAACATGCAACCTGTTAAGTCAAGGGAAACATATTCAATTCTTATGTAGTGATCCTCCATGCAGCACCTGCAAGTACCTTCTAAAACCTTTGATTCTAAATGCAAATCTGTCTCTGGAAATGGTTACTGCATCTCCTAAACACTGTCTTCAGTCTGTTTTCCAAGGCACCATATGACACATGGGTAAGTTCTGCCTAGGATAAGGCAGAAACTTATGACTTAGATGTTCAAGAATAAAAAATTACTTTAATCTGATTCACAAGAGAGTGTGCTAATAATAGGTAACATACACAAAGGCTAAAATTACTACTGTTCCATGTAATTCATAGTCTAGGGTCTTAGGTGGTACCAGTCCGTGTAGCTGCATTGAAAACAGGGACATTAGGCTGGTTTATATGAGCTGATGCTACTGAGCTGAAGCAGTTGAAATTATAATAGTGTTGCAAACAAAAGCTGGTATCCTGGGCTGGTATACAGCTGGGCATGGATGCTTTATGCAGTATCTCTGTATCAGCTATGACATTTAGCCTTGTGCATACGTCATAAACAATGGTGGCCCACACAGGGCTCTAGGAGTCTAGACAGTATTTCTGCATACCCCTCTATACCAATGTCTTCTCATATAACTTCAAAGCAAGGTTTCATCTCTTCTTTGGTATATTTAGTCCTGTTACATCCATGCCGTGCCCTTTTAAACACAACTTCAAAAGGAACTCAATGCTCCAAGCCAGAAGAAGTAGGTACAGGCATTTTTATGATCATGTCTCTAATGGTTAGTTTTCTTCCTTTTTAATTAAATTTTGCAATTGAATAATCCAGAACACTCTAATTTCTTTCGGCAATTGAGAAAGAAAAGCTAAAGCAGATGAGAACCTGTGGTTTAAACACTGAAACCAAATTTCATTCACAGATTTTCATGTGGATTTTTATTAGAAACAGCACAAATGCTAAATGAAAGGAGCTGTTCCTTCCTATCAGCCATAGAACAGCAAGGTTCAACTCCTACTGGAGAAGTCTTTCACCTTCACAGATGCTTAATATATATGGAGATATATATATATATATAAAATAAGCCTGTAGACATTGCAGAACCAAAGTCTTCCCTGATCATAAAGGAAATTTATAAACACACATACAGACTCTAATTATCAGATATTACCATTAAAACCTGGAATTACTTATTTGCTACTTCACATGAAATATACTAATAATATCACATAGAATTTCTTTATTCTTGTCTACTATTTTCTCATTCCACCAAGCATACTGGATCAACAGAAACAACCCTAACATCACAGCAACAGACCTAAAAATAAAGCTAAAGATTTCACTGAGACCTAAATGATTAATCTCTATTTGCTACTTCTCCTTAAATGCTTCAATGAACAGGTATATGGACCTCTTCTTTATAATCTGTAGGGAAAATAAAGCAGTAAGTCAAATTTCTGCATTCTTTTACATGTTTTTCAGCCCTGGAAGTACTCACCATCTCTGCTTTTTAACTACATCATTTCTTAGTCAAAATATTTTAAATATACTAGTAGGAATAAACAGAACTAAACTGAAATGTTATGGTCTGTAACTTTTCTGTAGCTCTCTTTGTCTCTTACTGGAAAAAAAATACTATGGTACAATGCAGATAACAAAAATATGATGTCATTGGGGAAACATATGCTTATTTTTAAAGATTCTGCTGGGAGTCCTCTGTATATGTAGAACTACTCAAACTGAAACTCGGGTTTTGTCCGGTTGATTGCAAACCATAAAACAGATTTCACTTGTCTCTAGTGTTATTTGTAGAAATACATATCAGTGAGATCAGAAAACTATTCTACATTCTCTTTTTTAAACACGTCCCAATAAGCAGTCTGTTATATTTCTAGCAGTGCAGCATATTAAATTACCTTTTAAGTTCCTGCCAGTTGGGAGCTCCTTCATTCAAAGTAGAACCCCAGCTTAGCTTCAGGCTAGAACTTAGCAATAACCATGTTATTTTAAGGATCTAATTTAGACTTTCTATAAATTCAAAGTGTTGAGTTAACCATGTTCAGTTTATTTGTGGAATATTTTCTGACACCTTGTTACACAATTAATCTACAACCTCAGTTTTGACCCAGGTCCTAAGAATAGAGGCCTGACATACATAGCCCATGCCACCTGTAGCATAATGTATTCTTTCACTCTTACCCCACTCATAGATACCAGTTTCCTAAAACAAAAATGATCAAACTGAAAATCAGCTATTCAACACTGCCAGTAGAAACAAAAATGTACAGAAGTGTAAACAAGAGAAAAGAATGTATGAAAGAAATCATTAACAGCCACCCACATCTAAAGTCTCCGACTCCATTTAAATGGGTGAGGATTTTATCTTGGGCTTCAAGTGGGCCAGAATTCATTAAAATTCAAAAGCAAATTAGAATCTGCATCTCACCCTGCCTGAATGATCTTACCTGCAGTCAGGAATTATGGATTCTTGCCACCTGCATGACCTTCAGCCCTTTCCTTATCTCAAACAAGAGAAATAAACAAACAAATGAAAATCCAGTTCATCCTCTCAGTAACATAACAGACTCTTCTTTAAATCCAAACAATGCGTAAATGTAAAAAACAAAGTGAAGTATTATGAAAATGATTGTATCATGAGTAAAAATAATAAAGATATTTTTTCCCTGTGTTACTCTCATAATCCAAAATGTTTATGTTTTTATTTTTTTCAAATACTCTATCCCAGTCCAAAAAACAGGGATTAATGGTCACATCTTTCCAGTGAGATCCATTCTCAGCTGGTGGTGTTGTGGTAAGCAACGATGCTAACAGATACAGAAACTGTACCAAGAGTCTGCCCTCCTTTTACAATTTCTTTTCATCAGTCATTTTGGCAAAACCAATTATTAGCATCCTGGTTGCTCTTTGTGATGCTATCAAGCAGGTACAACTAAATTTCAGTAAATAATTTCTTTTTCTTTTAATTGTAAATAGCAAATAAAAGTAAATGTTTACAATGTACCAATAACTACCATACAATGGATTAATAAATAAAAGAAGTACTAATTCTGGGATGATTTAAGATCTAGAAAATCTAAAAAAACTTTCCTGTCAGTAGTGAATCTTAATTTCTTCATACCCTTTAGCTACTTCACTAAACTCCATTGCCTTTTACACTTTGTAGTAAACTATTTAATATTTCATTTTCATTTAGCTAGAGCCACTGAGAGACCTGTCTGAATAAGAAAACTGTTCAAATTAAGTAGCAGTTCAGTACTTGTCAATCAGGAGAAGGAAATAATCAAAGCCATCCCCAACTAGGGTACATTAGTGCACTACAGCACGGGCATAATAATGTATAGCAGCTTTTGCACATACATGACAAATGAAGCAAGATGTGATAAATTGTCCAGCAGTTCTAAAATGGTCTGTAACTTCCCTCACATGTCACTCCATTAGTTCTTAGCTCCTAAACTTACCACTTAGAAAAATTACTTGTGATTTGCTGAGTAATAAATATCCATTTCTATTCAACAGAAAAGTTCCCATTTCCCAGATCCTGAAATGTGTGCAGAGCCTCAGGTCCTATTATTGCTTCTAGATTTGGATTCTCTGCATGTAACTGAACAACCACAAATTTTAGCAGTAATTCAGAAATGCAGACAGAAAGCTTAGAGAAACTTCCCTGGAAGAGCAGCGAAGTAAAACTTGATCTTGTAAGGATCCCTAGCTTCAAGTTCAGAAAAAGCCAAAAATGGGCCACTGTTCTGGGATTAAAATTTTCAGATGTTTCATTCAGACCCTGCCCAAACGAACCTTTGGCATTTTGAGATGGATATATTTCCAAATCTGAATGACCAGTTCAGCTGCTTGAGAAGCCCTGTGCTTTTCAGAAAGCATTCTGTCTTGGAAAGCAAACTTTTCCCCTGATTCATAATCCAGAACAGAGAATTCGGGATACATTTCTGAAGACTGTTACAAGGGAGAGAGCATCCCCCCATGGTTTACACCATCTCTGAGAGCCACAACATCACCAATCTGCCTGGTACTGACTGTGAGGAATTGAACAACAGAAACGTACACCAACAATGCATTTCCCTATTTTTTCAGGTAAGGAAGGCAGGCTTTGAATCATCTATTCATCCACTTAACATCAGGTCTGAGGTTAGTGACCTAGGTTGCCTCCATTCAACGGGTGGATACTTTTGGAGCATGGTCCAGAACTTTCCACAGCCTTGACTGTCCTGTCTATGCTGTCTCTACATTGAAAGCTGAAAAACTTGTGGGTGCCCAGGCTCCCAGCTTAGGTGCCTTATTTAGGTGTGTAGAGCTGGAGTAGACAAGAAGTCAAATGAGTTGCCCAGGGTGGTACAGGCTGTTTGACAAGACCAGAAATGGAAACAAGCTAGTAAATCTTGGCTGTTTTGTAGTAAGTGATTCAGAGTCAGGATTTTGCCCCAATTCTGTACATTAGAAACATGATCAGTTTCACTACTCTGGATACTGCACACTGCAGTCCTGAAGCCTTGGTACCAAGCACCGAGCAGAAGTTCTCAGACTTGAGAGTGCTTTGTGTAACACTGCTCCTCAAATATAAACTGCATGAGTGTCATAGATCATGAAAAGTCTGCTGAATGGTTGAGTTTTTTTCTAATGTCTCCCTACTACAATACACTTGCATGTCAGTAACTTCATCTGAAACTATAGCTCTCCTAAAAAAACCCAAACCAATTAATAAAATCTACAATAAAAACTAAATAAATAAAAAATAAAACCCATGACTTTAAGATAAGCAGTTTTTCTATAAAAGGCAGCAGGTCTGTTGATTACTGTTCATTTTACACAAAAGCTGCTCAAGTACCATTGTGCTCAGTTTTAACCTAAAATTGATACAGCATAATGTGCAGTGGCTGCAAGCTGTGCCCAAGCAGGGCAGTCATACTCAGCCTCTACTCTTGACTTCTGGAACCCAAGCAAGGGTCTTCATTTGTGAAACTGTTTACGTGACCTGAGCAAGCTGACATGTTAACGATCTAGCAGGTAGATTTTTGCTAAAGTTGTGAAAATGGCCTTTTTGGAGAGTGGTTATAGCAGCCCAGGAACAGCTGCTCCTCAGGGCTATAGGAAAGCTTTTATTCTGCAGGCTAGCCTCCTGTCAGTGAGGCCCTCTCTTTAACCTGCAGGGATCATGCAGGAAACATAAAAGTTACTCAGGCCTTGCTGACCTTGTCAAGGCCACGTGTGGGAATTTTTAAAGTTTGAGTTGCTTCAAAATTATAGCAATTACTAGAAATATTCCAGGAAAAAAAGGACTTCTTTTTTTTCCTCTGCCAGTTCAGATTTCCCAGCTGAAATTGTCATTTTCATCTGCTAGTCCTTTAAAAAAATAGAATTACAGACACTTTTTAGTCACTGGATAACAGATGTTATAAAACATTGTGGCACTCAGTCATAATTAAGTCAGGCCTAATATGCATCTGTCAGAAACCATTGACCTTTGCTGATGATGGTAGGGAAAAGGCTTTGATACTCTACCACACATTTAAGGATTTTTGAAGGAAAAATGTCAAAGGTTTGGGTGTTCTGGCAGGAAATTACCTCTTGCATTCCTAATGACAAATGTTTTTAACTTAATCTAAGTAAACAATGAAATGGCGATACTTCAGTTGGGATTTCTAATCCAAAACAACATCTTTCTTACGCTTCCCAAGCAAAGAATCAAGTAATTGTATAACTTATAGAATTTTTAAAAGGACAATTTGTCAGAGTAAAGGAGTATAAGATCTTAATGGAATTGACTGCTTTCACTTACAGAATGTGGAGATAACAGAAAATTTCAAAAGGAAATAGAAAAAAAAAAAAGTAATTTTTAAACAGAATTTAGTCAATATGACTTACCTTAAATATCATGGACAGCACAAGGACTGTAGGAACTTACAAAACTGTTTGAAAAAGGATCAACAGCTCAGCAACAGTCAACATTTTGAAACCTGTAACACAGATCACACAGAATCACACAGAATTATTGAGGCTGGAAAAGACCTCTGAGATTAACAAGTCCAGCCTATGGCCTATAACCACCACATTGGTTATGCTGTGTGTTAGTCTTCTACCTTAACTTTTGGCACACACCCACTGTCAGGTACCTGCTAGAAATTGTTGTTTGCAAAGTCAAGATATTGGGCTAGAGCTACCTTGAATGTATAGCAGAATAAAAGATCTCATCCTGTTCATCCAATCTCATCTTATAGGCATTATATGAGCAAATGTCTCTGAGGACTGGGAAGTGGGAAGCTAAAGAGAAGAAAGCAGTGGAAAGATACCCAGTGGCTCTAGCACTAACCTGACATCTCTGGGCTTCTATTTCCTGTCTGACTCAAGGCTCCTAGTGTTTTCTTGGCCAAAAAAATGTCAGCACAGATCATAGAGGTTCCCAGACATACAGGCATCCAAGTCCCACTGATAGGAGCATAATTGGAGGATTTAAACCATGAAAATCCCTTATGAGCCCAGGCCTTAATATCACTCTGCCTCAGCTCTCTACATATAAAATGGTAGTAATATTCAATTTCCTCGGGGAAGTGTAGCAAGGATTAATGAGTTAAAGATGATGAAGATGTAAGAGAGCGTATTAAATATTTTCAACAGGGAAAGGTAATATTATTTCTCAAGTCCTACAGCTTTCAGAAAGCCACACATGTGTGTGAATGTAATGTATTCATTTAAAAAATATTCTAAATCACATATTGAGGAATTTCAAAGAACATTTTAAAGGTCTTAATTCAGTATTTTACATTCATTTAACCTTTTATCAAATTATTTTTGTTATGTTTCAAAGGTATGTCCACCCAGATATCATGCTCCTAACTATCTTGTGGATTAACTGGTGCACAAGAAAAAGGTGGTGTTTTTATAGCTTGATTCCTTTAAGCAGGTTAGCATATTGTTTAGCTTCAAGGATAACAGAAATTTACCTAAGCCCACACAGAAATTCAGGGTTGAAAGATTTACCAAAGCCATGACAAACAAACATAAAGCTTATTTGGGAGGTGAAGGAACACAATCTTTTCTCATTGCAACTGCAGAGTAGACTGCAAGACAAATGGAGTGAGGAAAAGATCAAATAACATCCCTCATTGCCTAAAACAAATAAATAATATAATATCAAGGATTAAAAATCAAATTGTTTAATATATATCCTTCCTTGGCCACTGGAAGAGATCTATCTGGTAGTGGTTTATATTTAGCCTCACGAAAATTTACACTAAATGCAAGGTCCTCTGCATAATCAGATTTCAACTTCAAAATAGCTTTTGCTTTCTCATTCCAGAAAGCAAACCAGTGCTCCCTAGCACTGCCCTGGGAATGCCATTACTGCACCTACCTAAACAACAAAAAACAGCATGGAAAATAAACTCACATGGAGAAGAAGGGAATGGAGAAGCAGCAGCCCCAAGATAGGAAAATAAAACCACCCCACACATTCAGACATGGCAAGTCTTGAGTTAAAGATACAGTGCCAGGTGATTCAGTCATCATTTACATTCTGTGGTTTGACAGCACATAACATTACTTGTCCTTTGAATTAAGACAGCTTTAATGGTATTTAAACCATTTGCTGCCACCCTGGCAACTTAAAATTTTGAAGCATGTTCCTGGTTTTTTTAAAAGACAGTGAAAATCACTCCAAATAGGGAAGTGGTGTTCAGAAGGAAACATGTAACTCTGCTCCTGATTTGGCTTTTATGTAATGACATATAGATGTTTCCATTAATCTTTTTCTTTTTTGACTGTTAAGAAACACTGTAAAATTTACACCACCTTTATTATGAAGCATCAGGCCTTTCTTCTTAAAGTTATTTTTCTATTAAATTAATGGGTATGGTAATTTCATCTGATGGCAATTTTCTGCAATGAAATTCAAAAGGGTAACAGAGATAATACTTTTTCCAGTTAAACATTACTATAGTTCATTTCTTTCTAATTCTCCAATTTCCAGTCTTAATTAATCATCACAATATTTGTTACCCATGTCTTATGTTTATATAAATCAGCCCCATCATGCAAATATAATGTTCTTCACATTGGGAATATTCTGACTTTCTCCAACCAGTCACACAAAGGGTTCAAACTGGGAACTTCAAGAGCAGTCCCATAGAAGAGATCTGGGCTGCTCACATTGTCTTTGTGCAAGACCAGGGTCTCAGAGCTGCCACACTCCTCTTTCCCATCTCAGTCTCCAGCACCTGCAGACAGAAGTTGCCAAAGAGGACAGTAGTCTTAACTTTTCACTCCGGGTGAGTAATCAGTCAAGGTTTGCTCATCTTCACCTTCACCATACCACTGAAAACTGGCTTCATTTTACCTTTGGTGTTAGTATTCCTCCATCTGTCCTTTTTCTCTCTTTAGTGCTACTCCCTTCCTAATTTATGATGCCCAAAAACACGAATGGACACCCTTTGGGTCCATTCCCTGTTTTTCCTGTTCATTTAACTTCTTTATTAAATGTTACTTTCTTTTCTCTTTACTTTTATGGCAGGCTCAAACCTTCACACTGATCTCCAAACACAGCAGATGGTGTGGAAATTTGGACCCAAGCCTTGTGAACAGCTTCTATTTCTCTTATGGTCCAAACTAAATGCCCTGATCTGGCATGAATTAAGAAATTCAAACACAAGTATTGATCCCATAAGGCTTCAGCACATATCACACTGCAAGGAGGCGAATAGGCCATTTTGCTTTCATGGACCTGCTCCCACAGTTAAAGTCAAACATGTATCTAAGCTGCCAAAGGGAAATTACTGTCAGAGCTCTCTTTCACTCATGCTAATCTCTTATTGCTGGAATAGCATCTCATTTTCTGCACAGGACATACAGTTGTTACCACCCCTCACCCATCATCTGCTCACGTTGAACCCAATGCCATTCAACTGGAGAGAAGGATCAGGGTCTACATATGCAGAGTCAGGACAGAGCTGTCACAGCTGACAAGGAAGCATTGGATGGAGTTCACCTTACCTCCGAAGTTGTTTTGATTTTTTTTTCTCCATCTGGAGGGCAATGCTAGGGTCCAATATTTATCTGAACATTCAAGCAAACACTCAATGCTTTGTCAGGACTTGGTATGAATACTGAATTCTGAAGAACTTCAAGCATACCATGAAACTGGAAAAAATCAGCTTCATGCTGAGAGGGGTGGCTGGGATGGAGAGCCAGGTCATAACCAGGAGTGATAGAAACTATAAATCTTGAAAAATGGTTGCTTGACCAACAAATATTCTTCCCTTGATGTCCATTAAATTTTACAGTGCAGGCAGTGCTTGAAAACTCAGAAGTAAATGTGTTTTATGCAGCCCAGACTTGATGGTAAGCACTTGAGGAGGAGAAAAAAAACTTCAAGAAAGATGATGAAAGGCTTACATTTAAACTGAGATGTTTCATCTTACTTTATCTTACAAGCAGATTCAGAAGGAAGTGGACACTGCTGAAGGGAAGAAAAATTTCTCTAGGGAACAAATACCAAAGCTTCTTTGTCTGAGCCTGGCCAGCACTGGGAATCCAAAACTGTCTGGAGTCTGCCCTGGCCAAGCTGTGGTTTACATCCCACACAGAGGAGTGAATGAGAAGAGGTAGGCTGGTAGAGCTTTTAAATACCATGTTGAGGCAAGGAAGCCTCTTGGTTTCCCCTAAAGGCACTATGCTTAAGAAACTATCACTTCATTTAGACAATACCAATTTCCACTGTACACAAAAGTAGCTGTGATGACACAACTCCCACAGGGCCTAATTCTCAATGTGCTATTGACCTCAAAAGGGTAGGAGATATGACCTGGTCTGCTGACAGATATCCTCTGAAAGGGTCAAGGTACAGCTCTACTTTCATACAATATGTTCAGAAAGCAGATATCACTTGATTCACCCACATTCTCCATGTCTTCATTAGCTGTTGATTAGCTGTGTTAGAGACAAGGACAGGAACTAACAAGTAAGGCTCAGTGTTGATAAAGCTGAGGCAATTTTGGCCAAAGAGAAGAAAATACCTAGAAGATAATACAATTGAGTCATCTTTGACTACTACCTTCTGTGACAACAGCTTGCAACCTTTGGGGAATTATATCTCCACCTGCTGCTCAAAGTCTATGTAGCACCAGCTACCTTTACTCTTTCACGGTCAGAGCTGTGGCCCTTTCTTTCATAAACAAATGTAGACCCTTGACCAATCTATAGCCTACAGCCATAACTGAGGGACAGCAGGTGTGAAAATCACACTGGAGAGGTAAAGACGAACCCCAGTCCTACAATGTGAAATCATTAATCAACTAAAGAGCATAAGTTAACATGTAGCTTGCCAAAAGCATTTGAGATTTCTGTTTGGGTCTAACTAATAAAAGGTTTCACACAGCTCGCAATGCCATCACAACTATGTAATTGTATTTCTACAAAGGTTTCCACATTGTTATGAAGTCACTATTGAGTTATGTCAGCAAACATATGCCTCAGCAGATATAGGAAGCCCACTGTATTAGGAGCTCTACAAGTACACAAGGATAGACCTGCCACTTAGGTCTATCTAGAAACTGAGTTGGGCTGCTACCTTTCTGTAGTGGGTCTGGCTGAGCTACTTTTCCCCATCCAGCCCCCATGCTGCAGTACTAGGAGCTGGAGGATGTTGTTAACACACCTGTGTTATGCCTGCCAGTGCTCACACGGCACCAGAG
>WTSP01026268.1:0-67669 GCA_025331215.1 Actenoides lindsayi
GGGGTCACACGGGAGGGCGCGCCGCCCCCCCCCCGCCGGGCCCCCCCCCCCCCCCCGCGGCCCCTCCGCCGGGCTCCCGCGGCCGCCCGCCCGCCCTCCCTCCCTCTCAGCTCCCCGGCTGCGCGTTTCCCCCTCCCGCCTGCCTCCGTGACCTGTCATTGCGGTGCCCTGGCGGCCGCGGGACCCCTCCCGCCTTGCCGCCCTCTCCGCCACTCCCCCAGCCCCTGTCCCGCTCTCTCCGTTGCCTGCCCTTGGCCGCTTTGCCCCTCGCCCCAGCGACTCGGGTGGGTGTCCCGTGTGGGCATGGCTGTGCCTGCCCCTCTCCCTCCGGGCTGCGTGCGGGGGGCGTGAGGGCCGGCTGAGGGGGGGGGGAGGATCCTTTCTCTTGAGTTACCGGAACAGCAGCTCCTGCCCCGTTGTGGCTTCTCCGTTCCCCGTGCCTTCAGCGGGCAGGGGCAGCGCTGTGTGTCCGTGCCGGACACCGCCGTGTGTCAGCGCAGCCCGGTGCGCTCTGCTGGCTGGTGCTGTTCGACACCGCAGCCTCGGCCCTGTAAGGTGTGCGTGGGGTTTCCTCTTGGCTCTCTGCTGAGCTCCTCCCGTCCTCCGCTGCGTTGTCTGCGGCGGGTGCGGGTAACCTTCCTGTCTTTCCCCAGCCCCTCGTGTCCTTCTCGCCGCTGCTGCGAGCCCCCTGCGCTCCAGCTCGAGCAGTGCACGGCGGTGCCTGCTCTGGCCCATCCTTCTCAACCTGCTGTGCTCAGGTACAGCCCTGCACCTTCCGTGCGGATGGAGAGAGCTGTTCCGGTTGCCTCTCTGCCTCATCATTGTTTTCAGGACTGTTCAAAGCTGTTGGAGGTGTTTCGGTGAGGTTTTTGTCTCTCCTGCTTCAGTTCCGAGAAGGAGATCCATGCTGCACATAGGAGATCCGTGCTGCACATAGGAGACACGCAGTGTTGTCTTCTGTGCACGTGCCATCCTAACTGGGCTACGTGATTGCATTCTCTTTGCACTTACTGCTGTCTAAGAAACAATGGATTTTTGGAATTAAAACACGGTTTCATAATTTAACTGTTTTTTAGTTGTGTTGAGAGGCTGTTAAATACCATTGTTAACTGATTTATGTAGGCTCTGTGACTTGATAGCAGAGATATGCTTGGATCCCTGGTGTGTTAATTTATCTTCCGCATTTTAGGAATCTGGATGTTAAGACGTTCTTTCTTCTGCCATAGTATTACATTTATGGATTTTAATTTTTTTTCCAAAGAGTGCAAAAAAAGCAACACGAAGAAAACTATTACTTTAGGACCTTTTCTGTGAGTGAATGTCGTGTATGTCAGGAGAACTGTCAGCAGTGGAGGGGCATAAAAAGAAAAATTCTTTTTTGTTAAGAACTCTTTCAGCGTTGTCTCCGTTGTGCTGCAGCAGCACAGGTGTGTACACAAATCATGAATCTCTTCTGGATGCTAGCATCTGGCTTGTCCCTGGTGTCCATTTTTTTCCATTTGTATTTCTTTGTGTGCTAATTATCTCCTGCTTCCATCCACCAGAGGCTTGTTCTGATCCATTGTATGCTACACACTCTGCTTTTTTTACCTAGTAGGATGCACAGATTTTGCTTCTGAAGGAATGGCTATGTGCAGCCTCTCCAGGTACTGGTACAGATGGTGAAGGTCTAGTAGATTCTTAAAAGAACTAGCTCATCTATACTACACATACTTCTCTAAAGCTTGTCTAGAGCAATTGGTAACTTTCTGTTGGTGTAGTCAGGTAAGAAATCACTGAAGACATCAGTAACTCACATTTCAGAGGTACAGCGTTGCTTCATTTGGACAGTGGAGGCAGAATATTCTTGCTGTTGAAGTGGTACTTTGATCCATAATATTGCTGACAAACCATTTTAGTTATTGTTTAATCAGTGGGGATAATATCAGTTTTACCTTTAAAGTCCTGCATTGGTATGGTTGTGATCTTGTCTTTTGTTTACGTTGGGAGACCACAGATTTTTATGAGTGCAGAAGCTGCTGTCATCCAAACTGAGTACACAACCTTCCTGTGGCTCTCATGTAGCTGCAGCAGCATATGGAAAGTATAATCACACTTGTGGTTAACTTAGAGCATTAATCAAGTACACAGAGTATGTTGTTTACATGTGCATTATGTTAACATCCTAATAATTCCTACCCTTGCTGTTTATGAAGTTACATGGTGAATATAATTTCTTAAAATGTACAAATAGGTGATTGCTGTGTGGGCAGTGGGTGTAACCATAAGCCCCTCAGCTGGAGGAGGGAACCTGTTCCACTCTGACACATGCACGAGGCTTTCATTCTGGCTGCGGGTGGGCTGGGGGCAGTGGAGCGGTTGATAGAAGGAGCTGATATTTGTTGTGTAGGAAACCTCTGTAAGGAGTAAGACAAATTCATGGAATCTGGTAGTTATTGTCTTTGGAGACCTGGTTGTGTGGCACAATCTTTACTGGAAGCTGAAAGGATACGTTCACGAGAGAAGAGAAATAAAAGTAAGGTGATGTAGCTGAAACCCCAAGTTTTCTCCAATTTTAGAATATCCAGATGCGCTTTCTGATGGATTCCTAAGGGCACACTAAGCTTAACTTCAGTGTAATGCTTCATTTCTGATTCATCTGGTCTCTGAACTGGCAAGCTGCAAAGTTTTCCATAAAGTTGTGTTACATAACAAGAACTAAAGGCCTGTTATCCTTCTGCTGGTGGTGCCGGTCCCTTTTTGTAGGTGCCAGCTTCTGCTTATTCCTTTTTGAAAAGGCAAATGTTTCTGATGTGTTTATAGATTGAGCAAGGGTAGTAATAGGTTATTTTTTAAAATAAACCCTTCATCTGCTTTTGAGGTGACTGTCTCTGATTTAGTGCTTAATTTAACTCGGGCCCGTTCATTCTTGACCTCATTTGGAGTGTCTGTATGGTACCTGGTTTTTTCCAAGAGGGTTTCTGTTTGCAAGAAAATAATTTGTCTTGTATTTTGTTACTTCATGAAGATGACCTTTTACTAATAGAAGTTAACTTCTTGGTCTAGTTTCAGCACGGATCTTCACGTGTGAAACGGCTCTGTTGAGGATCTGTTGTTCGGAACGCTTACTGAAAACACCCAGAGCCTGTTTCAGACTTCTGTGAAAATTCAGATTCAGTAAACACAGAGATTGCCAATTGATGACCCAGGATGAGAGATATGGCAGAGCCGTGAGTTTGCTCTAAGCCAGTCAGAGTCTTGACCATCAGTAAAGCGAGAGTTTGAGCTAAAAGGGTCATCTTGCTGAAAAGCAGCTTTAGTTGGTTACAAAATACAGAAGAGCGTCTGTGTTCTGTCCTTGATCAGCATTCCAGGAAAGAGTTGTAAAGGCCAGACAATGTTCTGTGCCCTGCTGATGCTATCTATTATTTTTGAACACTTTAATTACTTTGCTTTTCTTGATTCTTTAGAATCATTTCTAGTTTGCTGAGATCTTGCACATCCCTGGAAGATATTTTAGCTTTCAGGGAACTGCTTTTCCCTTGTGTGCTATTATTATGGCTGTTTATACAACATAATTACAAAGTGTTCCATTTTCTGCTAGCATTGTTGTGAACTGTTGATTTCAAATGCAAATCAAGTAAGTGCGATGGTTCAGTCTCTGTGTGTTCCCCTGGGTTTAGTCTTTAGAATATTCTTACAATACTCTGCAATATTAGTTTGTATTTTTAAAATCCAGAACTACTTTTGGATGTTAGTTTTGCATTTATAAAATGTAGGATTTTGAGCTTGTAAAAATACACACATACCCTCGGTTGTGAGGTTTCCTTGGCAAAAGAAATACGCTGTGCTTGCATTTGTAGTGGGGGGAAAACTGGGGAAGAAAATATAGTGTCCTATTACTAGTTAGAAAGCTTAGGAACAAACCTAGTATATTTGCAAATGACTGAATTATATTAAACATGTAATGAAAAAAAAAAATCAGTCCTAGCAGAATAAGTTCAAATACGAAAGTGCTATTATAACTAACTGCTTGCAAGTCCAGGCAGACTTTGAAACTGGGGTAATAGGCAGTTTCATGATTAATGTCAAATGCTTCCATTCCAAAGAGCAAATGTTTTCAGGGATGTAGGATTCAGATGCTGGTTATTTGGAAACCCTTCGTTCCCTGATTTCTTCATGCCATTTCCTCCACAAAATGCTGCTTTGAAATTTGTTATTTTTTTTACCGTATCACTTTTAAATGTTAGGTTTTTGGTTTTGGTTTTTGTGGGTTTTTTTTGTTTATCCCCTTCCAGATGATATGATGGTTATTTAGTGTGTGTGCAAATCTGAATCTGAAAATAATTGCCATCGGTTTGGAAAGGCCTTTTTAGGGAGTTGTGGCTGTGTCATATCTTTCATTTTTTGACAGCAGCTTTGCACTAATATCACTGGCTTTTCCTTCTCTGGCTGCTGTCTGTAGCTGTTGTCCTCTCGTCCTGTGCTGGGGTAGAGAGGTGTTCATGATTCTTCTATATGGACTAGAGCAGTGTGGTTACTGCTGGTTTTGTCCCCTGTAGGGCTGCAAGATGAGAGAGCTGATGTGAGCACTGTGCTCCTGTTGGTAGTGTGCTCTCGTTCCTCACCGGTTCTGCTGCTTTAAACTTGGGCCCCAGACAAAATCTGTCCTCTTCACAGACCCCTTTTTCTGCCAGAAGAGCTGGTATTTCAGTAGTGGGCCAGGAAGAAAATGCTGATCAGAAGCGTGGGTGATTTTTAAGAACAAACTTCCTAGAAGTACTGAAATATTTTTGTTTGAATGTTTATGCAAGTTTAGCTTTTATTCAAGAAAATTAACGAATTTCAGTTTTCTTATCCATACACTGAAAGCTCAAGGAGTTATTTATATCTCAAATGGCTTTTTGTATCTCAAAAATAACTTGGCCTACGTGACTTGGTATTGTTTAGTTGGTTTTTAAAAATGTTTTGCAAAAGAATTGTAGCTGAATAAAGGACTATTTGTGGTAGCAGTGTAAGAGCTGAGGCTGAAGGTTCGCCCATTTAATACAATTACATATATAGAATGGTGGCATCATTCTGTCATCTTAAAAGCTTTACAAGCTTTACTTGTAAGCAGGAGTGCTGTGCTGAACTTTAAGAAGTGATGAGTCATCTTCTGGCTGCTGGTCCTGCCGATCAGCACTGGGGGGGATCCCCCCTGCCGATCAGCACTGGGGGGGATCCCTCCTGCTGATTGGCACTGGGGGGATCCATCTGGAATCAATCAGCATCTGCAAATACTTGGCGTGGATGTGGGATAGGGAGATGCTTGTTTCCAAAACAGAAACAACTTTTGGAGAATTCCACTGTTTCTGTTTACGTAAAATAAGGACGAGAGGCTGAAGTGTAAAAAGTTGCTGTGAGTTACAGCTCAAAATAATTCCTTTTGCATGCTGGAGTGTTTCTTCAGAGTGGCAGTTGACCAAAAGGGCGACACACTTCATGGAGGGTACAGACATCTGGTTAAGAACATTTAGATTAAGGTGTAAATTAGATTTGAGAAAGTCTAATGAAAAGTGAAAGCACTGACAACAAACAAACCCAGCTATTTATTACGAGACCACAGAGAGGCATATCCGTCTTGGGTTTAGTGTGGTTAGCTGGTCATGTAGTGGAGGGACCGGATATAACTGGGAGATCATAGGGTTGTAATGAGTGTCTCTGTCTTCACTGTGATGTAGAGATGCTGACTGTGATTGAATTTAGAAGCACAAGACTCTTTGGAAAGAAGTGTTTTCAGAGACGTTGGGGTGGGTTGAGGGGTGGGTGAAGCGAAGAGCAGAGCAGCAGATAGGGTGGTGGTAATGTCCTAGCAGAGACATCATTTGAGGCATGTTGCCCATGAAGCTAGGGTAAGGGAGTTGAGTTCTGGTGACACAGATGGAAATTTGGACACTTTATTCAATAGCAGCTTACTGCTTTGATTGGAAGGTTAAGTGATACTATTTTTGTTTGTTTCATTTTTTAACTGCAGTATTTTCTCCTTTCCTGTCTTTCACCCTCCTCTACTGAATTTGGTATTTGTCCTCATTGAGGAGGGCAGCAGTAACTCTTGTTGAGAAAGTCCTACCTCCTGTGATGCTCTCTACTCTTTTCCGTGCCCTCCCACTGACGCTTTCCTGTAAATGTGCACTGTCAAATGACTGGGAACGCTGGCTTCTTGGGAACATTAATGTGCAAGAATTTGCATAACTTACAAACAGAAGAGACTTTGAAAGTCTTAATTGCAGTTTATGTTTTTATGCATATAATAATTAACAGTCTGGGTTGTTGCATCACTCTGAAAGGTAAGCATACAGCTAGGTAGAGATGACCTGGAATAAGTTATTGCTGTAACCCCTTTATTAGTCATTCACATGACAAGTGGAATTGCTTCATACTTGCAGCAGCTTTGATCTGTTGCTCTTTGGGGCCCGAGTTACTCTCGTAGCTTGGTGAAGATGGTGACAAAACTCGGGTTGCTGTTTCACCAGCTTGGTGTCGTGTTTGTATCGCAGTGTTCGGAGCTGTTTCCCACACAGAGGTTTTTAGTTTCTTGATTAAGTGAATATATCAAAAAGTAGTTTCTAACTCCCACCAGCGTGGTTCCAAGAAAGTACCCAGAGCTTTGTCCTGTCTCAGTAGTTGAGCACTTGGATAATAACTTGGCTTTGAAGATTCTGATTAACTGGAAAATGTTATTCTACAGAACTTTGTTTCAGTTCCTCTATTTCCATATCATCTGTGGTCTCCACAGCAAGTTGTATGTGTGTAGATGGCATTGAAGTCTGCGTATGGCTGATTTTAATATACAGAAGATAGAAACAGTGTATGTGCTGGATTTCCTACCCCTGTCCTTTACCAGTGTTAGACACTACAACTGTAATTGAAATGTGGTTCTTCACAGTTTTACTGTTGATTTCAAGTGCCTGTTTGTGCCTTGGGTATCCCTTTTTTTTTTTTCCATTACCCGGCCACTTTATATGTTTAATGTATTTAGCTGATGGGAAAAATGATGCTGATGAGTTTGTGTTGATTTTGACAATAACAAGTCTAAAACATTTGCTCACTTTGACTATCATAACTTATCTCCAGGAGAGTGTCTGCATAACTGGTGAGAGTTAGGAAAACATACAAGAATTGCAGTTTAAATATATTTGTGTTTTGGAATTGGTGGTGGAAAAAAATCTATGGTATGTATATGTGAGAAGAGAAGGAAGAGGATTTTTGAGTTAGGAGGAGAAAATTTCCTATCTCCACCTAAGACAGCTATGCAGCTTGCCCTGGAAATCGTTAGCCCGAGAAGCTGTCTTAACAGAAATAGTTTGCCAAGTTTGTATTAATGAGACTTTTGAGATCTATTTTTTTTTTTTTTTTTTTTGGGAAGGAATTTTTAATGGAATGACTCTGAAGTTTTAATATAACCAATTATTACAGCCTGGCTGTAGGATGTTGAATAATACCTTCCTTCCCTGGCAGAATGTTGGAGTGACCTAGGTTGGTGCTATTGGCGTTAATTCCAGAGGGTGCTTTGAAATCTTGCACTAATGCTGAAAAGTATTCTGGAATCCGATTTTAATGGCATCACTGTAGCCTACACAGGTCACAGAAAAATGACTTGCAGGCATTTTTGGAGGGGTTTGGAGTGTGTTACAGGGTATAGAATATGGTACCCTGAACAAAGCTATCTTGAGCCTGTTGCTGGGGGTTGTGGTGGTATCACAACATTTTTTTTTTTTTCCCCTCACCTTTACCAAGCAACAGAAATGTATTTTCATTAAGTATATAAAAGGGAAGTAAAACCTACCAAATTCATATGTTGATTTGAATTCCTTCCTTAGTTTGAAATAGGATTCCCCTGCTGGTGAAGTTAATGTGAAGGTAGCTTTAAGTGAATGACCTATGGAATCTACCTTCTGATGTCTGTAGAGGCTGTTTCTTATCTTCAGCTGAGCAGTAATTCTAGCACATGGAATATGTTTTTGGATGTTTCATAGTTTGTTAGATCATGGAATTTTTTTGCTAGATGAACAAGTTTGGGCACCCAGCCTCTGAACCCCTTGTGATTTCTTTATCGCTTAGGAACCAACAAAAAAAGTGCATTAACCTCTTGCACATGTAGTAAGCCAGGAAGGAGTCCTGAGAGGAGACCATAAATGTGGAGGAAATCATAGGTGTGGGAAGCTGTGTTAATAAGTAAAATTGATCTGTAATCATAAGATGTATTTGACATTTTCTCATAAGCTTGAATTCAGTTTGTCATGCTAAGTGTATAAGGCTGGCTGGATTAGAGTGAGCTTAATCTGACCACAGAGCACAGAGTTCTTAGGAATAGATAGTTAATATCTCCTTTTGAGAAAAATGTCCAAAGCAGATGTTGTTATGAATGACAAGATCCAGCTGAAAGCATAGCTAAAAATCTCAGTTTTCTTTAGTATGCAGAGTTTGTTAGAGGATGACACATCCAGAACAGGTGGAACACTGCTTTTGCTTTTGAGAGGTCAGTGGCATAGTGGAGTTATTCAGAAGAGACCAAGCATAACTGCTTGTCTCCACCTGTATTTTCTTGCTGTTTACTCCTGCCATGCTTTCCACAAGTAAACAAAGGTAGTTGCCAAGTGGGACAGTAGGAGGAAGCTTTTTAGTTGCTGTGTGGTATTTTAGTACACATTAAAATACTTCAGCAGCATGAGAGCAGTAAGAGATGGGTGTACGATGCTATGTTTAGTTGTTTTCTATTATAGAAATTAAAACCCAGAGGTACAACACTACTACTTCTCTGGAGGTAGTAATCACAGCCAAGAAAGGCAATGACAGTTCCATTTTCAACTCATAAACATGTTCTTACACACACTCTATGGGATGGTGTTACCCAGAGTGACCTCTGCCTTCTCTTTTTCCCATGCTGTTTTTTCTGTTCAGGGACAAGAAGATACTCTGTAAAGTAACAGCAAGAAGTGGGGATGTTCTTTGTTACATTCTTCATTATGCCTGTAGCCATTTTTTTTTTTCCTGTGTGTGTATCCTTTGTGTAGAAATGCTGGTGGATGTAACAGCAGTGCCTTTTTTGTTTCAGTACTGACTCAGCCAGCTGCTTTATTTCCTTCTATCCCTTATTCTTGAGTTTTTTGAAGATTCTTGATCTTTCGTTTTACACACAGCGTGCTTGTTCACTGCTTTCTGTTTTGCTTCTCCAGATTTACTCTCCCTATTCTAAACACTAGTATGCAGTCAGGTGGGAGGAGATATCACTTGTCCACTTTGATGCTTTTCAAGTGGAAATCTTGAACCTGTGTTTTGTGCTTGGAAGTGTGTTAAATGACAGAACATTGTGAAGGTCTGTGTCCTCTTTGTGCAGAGGAGTTCTGGGGTGGTTCCTATGGTTCTGTGAGATGTCCAGCTTTTTCATAGTAGGAGGACATCCCTGACACAGTTCTACAGGGACCTGTGCCTACACTAATGCTTCTAAACACATTCATAAATGACCAGGAGAAAGGTATAAATTATGAGGTGAAAAAGTTTCTAATGGTGCTAATCTATTCAGGATGGTAGAAAAGAAGGCTGTCTGGACTGCAGTCCCCTGCTTAAAGGAGTACCAACTATGACATCAGACTAGATTACCTAATGCTTGAAAACCTCCAGGGATGGAGATTGTACAGCCTTGCTGGGCAGCTGGTTCCACTGCTTGGCTTTCCTCATGGAGTGGATTTCTTCTTGCCTTCAGACTCATCCTCCCATCATGCACAACCATCAAGAGCCCAGCTCTGGCTTCTTAATGACCTCCTCATAGATACTGGCAAGCTGCTGTCAGGTCCTTCTGAACTCTTGTTGTCCTCAGGCTGTACAAGCAGAGGTCCTTTAGCCTGTCTGCACAGCCAAGTGTTCCAGCCTCCTGACCGTCTTGGTGATATTCCTTGCTGCAATGCCAATGTCTTTCCTATACCAGAGACTCAAAACTGGACACAGCAACTACACATGTCCTGATGAATGCTGACTGGAGAGAGATAGTTATTTCCCATGATTATTGGCTTTGATTCTGGTGGAGTAGCCCAGGATGCTCTTTGGTGTGTTTGCTGCCAGGGCACACTGGTTGTCAGGTATTGAACAATTACTGGAGAGTTCAGCTGTATACTTTTTATTCCTAGCATAAACTACAGCTCTATTTCCTGCATAACAGTTAGGAAGATTTTGTGCTATGTAAATAGAAGCTCTTGATCTTTCTGTATGTGAAAATGCAGCTTTGAATGTGTGCACACACGTGAATTCCAGTTTTGAAAGGTGGTTATATCCTCTGTGTGTGTGTGGGGGGAGATGATCTTGTGCATTTTGAGCATACTCTATCTTAGCATGAAAATGTCATTTTAGCACTTGCAACAGAAGGTGAGGCTTTTCCGATCTGAGGGATTTCAGTGCCAAAATCCACATGGACAAGTAAGTGTCAGCTGCTCATTAGTAACTGTCACTGGGTAAGTACAACACAGTGTGAGTTAGTTCAGACGCTCCCTGCTTGTGTGTAACGCTGTAATGCAGGCTCCTCAGTGCCAGTCCCATAGATGCACATAGTTACAAACTGAAATGCATGCAGTTTATCTCCAGCTCTGTTCTCACGGGACCCGAGAGCTGTCTGGTACAGATCCAAAGGTATGACTTGGATCATATTTGGATGACTTTGGATGACAGGTCCAGAAGTATGACTCTATGGAAGCGTTGGATACAAGATACCTAAGAATGTAGCGCAGCGCATCCCCTGAAGTAGCCTCTCTTGGCGTGTCTGGTGTCTAATCTAAGCAGGAGCATAAAGCACTTCCTTTCCCACATCAAGGTCAAGAACTCTAGGGGAAAGCAGGTTTCTTTTGCTTGTTCTGCTGGTGGTTGTATTTAGTCCATGCAGAGAGATGTGAATGAGTTTTACATGCTCAAGGTTTGAAGACTTCTTAATGTGCCCCCTGTTAAAAGGAAGCCCCTGAATGTAGCATAGAACCCCTGTGTTCTGTTTTCAGTTACTGAGGAAGGGGGAGGGGGGGGAAGACTTTGAAAATTATTACAGATTGTTTTGCTTGACTGTTTGGCTATAATCATGTACAATTCTCAGACCCTTCTTAATTTCCTTTATATTGATGCAACTGGTCAAACAGGGATTGAGTGTATATCCCCTATAATGTGAGAACACACTGTGCTTGGGATTAAAGCAGCTTCCCAAGAGTCTATGGCAACAGATCAACAGGTTCATAATTGCTTTGCTTCTCTGTAAAGTTTGAATATATTTAAAGATGTAAACTTTAAGATTGGAAGTTACTAATTTGTTGGATTTTATTTTTTTTATTGTGTGGTTGTTTATTTTTTTTGTGTGTGTGTTTTGGTTTGGTGTTTTGTTTGTTTGTGAGGTTTTTTTGTTGTTTTTTGGTTGTTTGGTTTAAATTGACACGCTCAGGGAATGTCAGGAATCCTTATTCCTCAGTTGTGTGTGTTCTCTGCACAGTGTCTTCACTGTCTTCTCAAGTCAAACCTAGAAGAGCTTCATTTGAGGTCTAGTGAAAAACTCCTTGCAGAGAACTTGGGGTTATGAGAACTAAAGCTTGTCCTAGATTTGCTGCATTTGCAGCACCCTTGTTATGGTAGAGATGGTTGGTGGCATAAACCACTGCCTTGTGGTTAAAAACATGTTTTACAATATGATTTGGATTTAACTATGACTCCAATACTATCACACACAATTTTCTGAAGAAAAGATGGAATTTAAAGAATACAGGCTCTTCTTTGCCTGAAGATACCAGTGCAGCTTTACCTGTGGTGTTCTTTTTTGGATTAGTGCCCAGTTTCAGTAGGACTGCCTATACTTTTCAAGCAAGTGATTAGAAATGAAAGTTGAGAGGTTATTTAGGGTACTATGAACTTAGGTCTGTGAATTTGCCCTCGAAGGGTTTTTTAAGGAAGTCAGATTAGGAGTTGTTGAGAACTATGTTCTGAAGCCACGTAGCTATTGGTAGAGCATTTGTTTTTCATATGCCAAGGGCAATATCCAGGAGATGCATTGAAAGGTAGCTCTTAAGCTAGGATTGCTGTGGGAGAGCTGTAAAGAGAATAAGCAGCTGGTTGTAGTGTAGCATACCTGTTGCCCTTGAGGGGCAGGGGGGAAAGCTGCTATTCAGTTTCCTTAGGTATCAGTATTAAGAGTAATCTTGCTCAACTTAATTCAGAATGAAGTAAACCATTCTGTCATTAGCACACACATAACCAGTTCTTCAGGAGGTGTAGTCATTACAAAGAAGGGTTAGAACATGGTGCAGAATGGACTTGATTACCTCCAAATAATGTATGTAGTATGAAATTAAGGTGTGGTTTTTAAAAGGGAGTGGGGGGAGGGATGTGATGAACGTGAGCCCTGACTGTAGCTCAGGAGCTGCTCTGCTGGAAGCAGCTGGGGAGGATGATGGTGGATAATGCTGTTAGTAGCATGATTCTCAGGTGAATGTGGTAAACATTTTCAGTACAGAAGGCTTAGTGCTGTTATAGGTAGCCATAAGACCTTACCTGGAGTACTGTATTCAAGCCCAGTCACTCATAACTGAGAAACACGAACTGATGCTAAAACAAGTACAAACAAGGGCTGTATTTTTTGTTTACAGTACAAGAATATCCTGAAACAAAGAGCAGTATGAGGAGTAAGAACCCAGGATTGCAGCATCACTGGACAGTAGAGTCTATTCTTTCGCCAACATGAGCAACACATTCCTTCTCCCCAGCTTGACTAAGTTCTGCTCTAAAAATAGTTAGGATGCTGGCTTTTGTTGTTCCCTATAGGAAGCCATTCAGAGTGCATGGTTGGAAACACTTCAGGATGGTATGTCTCACCAAGTGTAGGTTGAGACTGGAGTTTGATTTCTGAGTTTGCTCATTGACTTGTTTTGGTCAGTATGAAGGACATCTGATTTATGGATTCTCTTTTTATAAGATCCTAAAGCTTTCACTGATTAAAATTGATTTTTTTTTCTTCTGCTGCTGATCATTTTAAAATAATACGAATTTTCGATAATAAAACTCATAAATATTTGATAAACTTCTCAATTCTGACAGAAGTAGAGGGATAAATACACCAAGATATATAGTTACACCTTATTGCTGAGTTGCAAAGTAGCTGCTGGCTGAAACTAGAAATACAACATTTGACAGTTGGTGTTACTAGATAGCTTTAATCTGCTGTGCCCTCAAAATACCTTGTTTACTTCAGTGGTACCTCATAAGCACAGACCCCTATTTTCATGGTAACCTTGCTATCACAGATAGAATAAAGGTCATTTCTTTTATTTGAAGATACAAACAAGACTGTGGTAATTTTTATTATTATCTTAAGCTCGTTTTTTGTTTAATCTCAACTACGTCTTTGTTTTCTGCAGAGGCAGTGTTATTTGGCTCTGAAAGGTGTTTAAAGAATTGTACTGACTGCATATGTGATGTCTAAATTTTAGGCATGACCTTTTGAAAATCAGGTATCTCTGTCTGTAGCCTTGGTCTGGCTTTCATAGGAACTAGAAACTTGGAGAAGGACACTTAGCACGGGTGTTGCATTCTCTGATACTGGACGGACAAGCTGTGTCAGAGGACTCTCAAAACCAAAGGCTCTTCTCAGTTTCTTTTGTTCTTCCTGATTCAAGAATATACCAGCATATTTCTTATTAAATCCTAATAAAGTTCTTCTCAAATAATTCTATTAATATTATTAAATTCTTTGAACAATTCTATCAAAACATTTTCCTTTTTGAAACATCTTCTGGGAAGTTGGAGTGGTGAACTGGTGAACTCTGTACAGATTAAATACTTGGATTCAGAAATCTAGCTATGAAATCTGACATTTAGCATCTGTATTTCAGGTGTGGCTGCTGTGTTGCCTGCACAGAGAACGAGCTCAGTTGTCACCTGCAGACCTTTGGCACTGTGATACTTCTGGGTGACAGGAGCAAATAAAATCATAGGATGCTTTGGGTTGGAAGGGTCCTTGAAAAGTCATGTAGTCCAACCCCCCTGCAGTGAGCATGGACATCATTAACTAGGTCAGGTTGCTCAGAACCCCCTGTTTTAGCTGACCTGGAATGTTTCCAGGGTGGCATCTGCCACCTCTTTGGGCACCCTGGGCCAGTGTTTCACCTCAGTAAAAAATTTCTTCTTTCTTATGGCTTCTGACTGTCAAGGAAACAGCATTTTTTGGGTAGCTTGTGCTTGGACATCCACTGTAGGCAGATGAGTCTCTTGTGTGAATTGTCATCTGGAGGGGTTTTTTTTGTTCAAGAAATGATGGAAATAGTAAACCTAGCTGCTTTCTTCTTCAGACATTACTCCAAAATAGATCCTTAAGAGCCTGTCTTACAGAATGTGATTACACTTGGGTTACATCTGAGGTTTCATGTGATGGAGATACTAAGTGTAATATCAACTCAAGTGGATTCAAACTTCAAAACTCATGCCACCTGCCCTTCCCCCACATAAAAAAATCACACTAAATAAGGCTTTTTTCTTAATTTTGGAGTAAAACTTACAGGCTATATAATTGATACAATATCTGTTACTCTAAACTGCTCATAATGGTTCAGTTCTTAATAAGATATAAAACAAGTGTTTACGTTTAGATAGGATGCACTTTTGTTGCTCTGACTTCAATTTTAAAGTGTTGATACTGAATTTTATGTTTATTTTTACTATAATCAGGGTATTTTTTTCACAACCTAATAAATGTAATGTGTTGTGTCTTTTTTTGTTCTTTTTCAGATCTGTTTTCTCCTGTTTGCTGTTCTCTACATAGTTTCCTACTTTATCATCACAAGATACAAGAGAAAAGCAGGTAAGCATAGACTTTTTAATACATTTCAAAATAATAATTTGTTTTCAAGTGAATAAGTGATTCTTCTCCTCTCTGCCTCCGGAAGGAAAGCAGAAGAACTCGATCTCTGACCAAAAGAGTTTCTCAGTCTGTTGGGCTGTGGTATCTTGGCCTGAGTTGTATAGGCCGCTCTCTTGCCCTCTGTCTACTCCCCTTGTCCCTGAGCCACCCGTTGTCATCGCCCGCCCCGTGCCCGCTGTGGCACTTCTCAGACCCTGCAGCCTGCCCCCTGAGCTGGCTGACCCGGGGAGGGAGGGCACTGAAGCATCTCAGCAAAGGCTGGGAGTGTGCCATGGCTGGCACGGGGGGGCTGTGGCAGCCACAGCCAGGTCTGTCGCGGCTCTGCCGCAGCCTCGACTTCACCTGTTCTGAGAGGGGAGGAAGGGGACGGTTTCAACGAGATGCTTCTGCCTCCCTTGCCTTTAGAGCCTGTTGTTCTCCTTTAATGTCAGCTTTTTTCAGAATAAGTACCTTCAGGCTGTGTTTTAGCACCAACATCAAGTTCAGAGCTTAAGCTGGTAAAGTGAAAAGGTCTCCAGGGATGCAGGAGGGAAGTAGCAGATCTCTTCACTTTGCTCAGTACAGTTATGTCAGTGTTCTTCACCTGTTCCTTACAACCTCACCACTGGAGTGTTACTCTGTCAGATAATACTGGTGGGGATTTTTTTTTTCTTGTGTGTGATTTTTTGTTTTTGTGTGTGTTTTGTTTTTGTATGTTTGTTTTTTTCTTTAGAAACATTGTCTGAAACTAGTCTGTAGGAACCCCTGTCATTTTCTTCTATATTTCTTTTAAAGACAAATAGCATAAAAATCTGTATAAAATGGCAGGATCTTTGACTCTTGACAGCTTATCTGGGCTGTTGGTGCTTGGTACTACTCAGACATGCTGGAGAACCATTCTTAGGTGTGACGATCTTGGCATTTTGAATGTCAATGGAAACTGTTTATTGAGCTATAGTGCCCTGGGTTATGATAGAGCTGCTTTCATAAACACAGGAAGTAGTTAAACAAGTCAGACAGATGCTGTCTTCTGATTTTGATACGTATTTTGGGTACTACAAAGCTGCTGCCTTTTGGAGGTAAGGAAGAACTGGGAGGGGGAACTGGTTTGGCAAACGCTATTGGACGTAAGAAACTTTTATGAACTTTTTGGCAGTTGATCTCATCAGCAAGTGAGAGGAACTGCTCTGCAGCTGTCTGACTTTAGGAAAGCTTTGTGAGCATTTAGTTAGGCAAACTTTGTGGACTGCTAGGATCTTCCTAATGAGACATGTGTGAAGAGTTGATACATCTGGAGTTCTTTCAGGACAAATTGTTTACTGTTTCTACAATGAGCTCTTTAGCCCAAATGATTCATAAGAGACCTTGACTTAGTCTCTCATCACATCACGAGATTCCCATCAAAAGACATGAAGCAATAATCCAATGTACTTTCATAGAACTTCAAAATAGCATGATGTTAGTGGCTACATGTTTGTTTCAAGTGTGTGCTGGCTTCAGTTTTACATTTTAAAATAAATTTGAGTTACCTCTCATGGAAAACCTGGGAGACTTAAAAGAAGAAAGCTGACTCTAAAATTATTTCAAGTGTAGAAATGCATATATTTGTACACATGTTTGTAGAGAAGGATGTAAAGAATAAATAAAAGCTATATTAATGATTGACCTCTGAGTTCAATGTTGATAATATTTCAAAAAGTTGGAATATTAATTGAGGAATAAGTGGGGAAAAAAAAAAAAGGTCTAAAATGTGAAATACGAGAAGGGAAACCATGGCATCTTAAATCCAAAACAAGCAACAAGAACAACTCCCCCAAAAGGAAAGCAATTGAGTGGTCATTACTGCTGTTCTGGGTATGCTTGCTTGTTTTAAAAATACATTGCTACGAAAATGAAACATCTGTTTAGGGGTTTATAGTAGTGTGTAGTGTGGACCCTAAGACTTTCCTATAGCTTGCCTGCTCTCCATTGTTTCAGATACCCAAAGGGACAGTTCCTAGCAGCAGCCATGGCAGCAGCAGTGTGAAAGCTTCCATAGTGATAGAGCCCTCTGGAAGGTGTTTCCAAGAAGTTTTGGTCTGCATATTTAAATAAAGTTAAATTTAACTTCGTAGCTACATTGGTTGAAAAGAGCTTAAGACTAGGGAAAGAAAACAAAACAAAACAAAGACATCCCCCCACCCACCAAAAAAACCCCAACAACACCAAAACCCCAAACCCAACAGAAAATGCCAACCCAACCCAACAGTATTCCTTTTCGCCAGGAACATTCTTAAAATATTGATGCTAATAAATTTTTTCAGTAATTCTAAATTTTAATTGTACATGAAAATCATTCCTATTTATAAACATTTTAGCCTTAAGAAAGATGACTAAGTCTGGAATCTAACTTGCTGTGATTTATTTTTCAGATGAGCA
Organism: Actenoides lindsayi; assembly: GCA_025331215.1. Classification (NCBI taxonomy): domain Eukaryota; kingdom Metazoa; phylum Chordata; class Aves; order Coraciiformes; family Alcedinidae; genus Actenoides; species Actenoides lindsayi. Next base: position 17,291 of record WTSP01026268.1, read on the forward strand.
AGAGGATGAAGATGCCATCGTTAACAGAATATCGTATGTATAGCTCTCTTTTGCAGATCTTGTTTTTCCTGAATATATCGTTACAATAGGAATCTTCTGTACTTCCATTTTAAATGTGACAGAAAGTGGATTGCCAGAGAGCAGAGGAAAAAGATTTGATCAAATGACACTTCGTATTGTGAAAGGCATGACAAGAGGGAAGGCAGTTTGGTCTAGGGCTTTTTTCACCTGTAACTTTCCTGGTAGGCATGAATTTGGCCAGAATAATGCATGAGAACCTGATGGAGTTCAGTGCAAGGCCCTCACCTAAGTTTAGGTCTGTAAATTGTAGGTGTTTATATGGGAGGTAGATGTTCTAAGTTCCCACTGCAGTCAGTGGAAGTCCAGGACCTCCTGCCTCCCTTGACAGGAGAGTTAGCTCACCCTGAAGTAGACATCTGTATTTGATCATCTTAAAAAAGCATAACAAATGGAAGACAGGCACTTGCCAGACCTGCTTGTCTGCCAGCAACTCTCCCTCCTCTTCCAACTTTGTAAAGCTAGATATTAATCTCTCTGATTTCAATATGTCTGAAGATTTACCGAACATCTGTGAGCTGTTGCTGCCCTCTCAGTTACATGATTTACTAAACTGTGTGGACTTGCCACTCGCTTATTACAATGTTCTTAGCTCTTCCATGGTGGTACTGTCATCCTCTTGGAAGGAGAACTCATTGAGTGTTTTATTGATTTGTCTTGTACCCTGGGAAAGGGCTGAGTACATTGCAAGCTGTTCACTTCTAGCTGTGCATTTGGGGCAAGCTTGAAAGATGTACGAAGATGATGTAAATCTTATGTGTGCTTCTCCCTATATTTTGTATGAATTTGAAATCCTTATTTGCCCCAAGGTCTGCTTCAAATCCAGAGAAAAATACATACTTTTAAATGGTAAGGAGCTCTTCCCTCTTTACTACAGTGAAGGCTCTTTTAGATCAAGTAGTTTTCATTGCAGCTGTGGTCTGAGCCTGACTTTTTCAATATTCAGAGACTTGTTAACCTTTATCCCCTCTGCATCTATTTTCTAGTTTAGCTTTAAAATACAACAATTATCAATTGTAAATACTGTGTTCTTCAAGCAAAAGACAGAGTAATAGCCTTTATTGAAAAGTGTTATGCTTTTTTGTTCTTTCAGCCTAAGCTTTCTTGTGCCTTAAGTGTGCATGTTATTTTTCAAAAATACAATAACTGTCAAACATATGAGGATGGATATTTCTTTGCATAGCGTGATTGTCAGGACTGAAGAGGTGGGTGGAGGGAGAAAAGAAAGGCAAATTTCTGTAGCACCATGAAAGGCTGTAATGTGTCAGGTTTCATAATTCTGGCTTAGAATACTTAAACATCCTGAAGTAAAAGAAAAAAATACCTCAAGATGAAACCAAAAATGAATATTTTTTGAAATAAAATTGCCCAGCCAGACTTCCCTGTAAATTAAGTACTGCGTGAATGAAAAATGGACTTGTAGACTGTTAAGGAAAAGTAAGATCTCTGTAAGCAACTTGCTGACATTGCTGTTATAAGAATGGTATACTGAAGTTTGGGTTTTGTCATGCCAATTATTATTAGAATTATTTCTTATTTTTTTTATTTCTAATCTAGCATTGGATTCGTTCTGTAAGAGTGATTTTTGTTGATCTTATTGTTTTTGAAGAACACTTTCTTTAATGCCATGAGATACCATTTGATATAAGTTGTGTTATCTAAAGATTAAGCTTAAGACATTTTAAAAATCTGACAATTTCTCTGTATTGACTTCACAGCTGTCAGAAAAACCTAAGCTATGAGGTGATACTTGAATAACTACTTTGTAAAAGAAAAGCAATATTTTTTCATTTTGGTGTTAAAATATTTATGTATAATTGTACTAAACTTTTCATACTTTAAAAAGCTACCATGCTTTAAAAAATTGTAGTAAAAATATAGAAATGGGGTTTTTTTCATTCTGATTGTGTATGTGGGAAACAAAAACTAAAATAGGGGACTTACGAAAAGATATTCCATGAACTCAATTTATTTAACTTGTGTATGATGTATGAATTGAATGCATGCAAATCCCAAGAGAAAATTGTGCTAGATGGTAAGAACTGTTTATACTAGGTTCTGTAAACTACTTGGTATTTGAAATTAGCTTTTTGGAAGTGAAATATTGTCAAAATCATTTTCTCCTGCTCCTTTACAATGCAAGAATGTGTTGCCTTCGGACGTGGATTAATGGGTAGGCTAACTACTTTTTTTCTTCCCTGTTCAAAGCATGTTGGTGGTAACAGTGGTACATTTCTTTAAATTTCAGGCTGTTCTTGAGCACCTTCACTCTAGCAGTTTCAGCTGGTGCAGTCCTGCTTCTACCTTTCTCAATAATCAGCAATGAGATCCTGCTTTCTTTTCCACAAAACTACTATATTCAGTGGTTAAATGGCTCACTAATTCATGGTTAGTACTCCCCATAATGTAATTAAACTGGATGTCTTCATTATACATGCACAGATATGTTCTTATTTTCAAACTAATATCTCCATTTTCATTTAAGATGCTAATTGAATTGTTAATAGGCTGTTGGCTAGTTGATTTGGCTGCTGAGTGATATGTCAGAAAAGTCTGTCTTAACTATTCTGTTGGGATTTTAAAAAATATTGTTCAGACTTGATGGAATTAAACCAAATTCACTGCTTTGAATATTAATGTAGAATAAAGAGCTACTAGAAGCTAACCTGGAAACACACTGTTCAAACTTCTTCGTGTGTTAATGGAAGATTCCTAAGCCTATCTCTCTGATGATACGTATACATTGATTTTCAAAAGAAAAATAAATGTTTTAAGAAACTTGCTAGCTATGAGCAGTTAGGATTAGATAGTTAAGTTCAGCATAGTGATTTACTTGTAAACAAGAGAAATGATAGAATGTAAGTATATTGAGTGTGGCAAAGAGGCACAATAAAAAGAAACTATTTCAAGCAAAACTAGATGCAAGAAATGAATATTACTTGTCCTTGTGATGTCTTGATGTCTGGCAGAGTGAGTTTTGCATGCTTTCCTATATTGGTCAACATGCTTACAACTAGGATGTGTAATGGATACTAATATTTGAAAATAGTTTGGATGCTTCTATGTGTCTAAGGGAAGTAACTGGTGGAAACAGGACATTCTTTATTAGATGTGGCTTGAGAAACAAGTAGTACCTTCACTATGTGAAACTATTTGATCTGAAGCAAATAGTTTACAAGTTAACTGTGCTCTGCTTTTTCTCTTCTTGTGAAGAGATAGTAATTGTGCTTTGGAGGACTTTCCTCTGAAGAATGTACACTTTTTGCTGTGTGCCTAATAATACTCACAGATAGCAAATCATGAGTTTCCAGATCCCTAATTTACACGGGTGTGCTTTTTTTGGGGATTTTGTTTTTAAGGTTAGAGAAATTTACAACAAATTAAATGTAGATAGGTGAAGACAGGAAATAATGCATATTGTGTATCAGCTTCCGAAACTAGTTGAGTATTTTTGGTGTTTTCTGGACGGTAAAATAAATTTATTTATTTATTTTTAACCTACGAATAAGGAGGGGCTGATTGTAGATGTGGTGGTCAGTGGTGAGCCTGACTGTGGTAACAGATTAGTCTAAGACCTGACAAAAGTGAGGAAGGGAAAACAATAAAGACATAGGATTTTGAGAGAGTAGGCTTTGTCCTCTTCAGGAAATGTGTATGTGGGACCTTGAAGGCAAAGGAAGCCAGGAGAGGTGCTTTCTTTCAAGGATAACCTTCAAGCACCATAACGTGCACCTTGGTGTGCCAAAAAAGGAGCAGATGTTATGGGAGATTGACTTGGCTTAGTGGGGAGCTCAAAATCCAAAAGGAAGTGTACAGAAGGTAGAAGTGTGGGTGAACTGCCCACGAGGGCTGCAGAAATATCACCTGGGTTAATATCCTGACGTGAAATTAGGAAAGTCAGGGCACAGTTGGATTTGTGGAGGTTGTGTAGAGCCAGCTTCTTCTCTGGAGCATGCAGTGAGAGGCAAGCAACAATGTTTGCAGGACATAAAGCAACCAGTTCTTCACAGTGGGGATGGTTGAACACTGAAAAATACTGTCCAGAGAGACTCGAAAATCTAAGTCCTTCGAAGTTTTGCAAAACTCAGCTGGCTAAAGCCCTGGGCAACCTGATTGCACCAGCACTGTAACTATCTGAAGCAGCAGATCAGACCACGTGACTGTAGAGGCTCTTTCTGGTTGAGCTGTCCTAATCGTGGAGGATTGCTAGTTTGGAAAGGCTCCTACATGGAATTAAAACCCCCAGCTCGTGCTCATTTTTTACACAGATTTAGCTACTCAGACAAACTCACATTCGTTACGCCCAAACATCATAATTAAAAAAAAAAAGAAAAAAAGAATTTGATGGAAAACAATGCTTCCTTCTATGTTTGAACTGACTTTGGGAAAACTGCAATAAAAATTTCAGAGAAGGAAAATTAAAAAACCAATTCAGAAATTTCCAGTGCCAGAGTCGCTGGAGTAGTTGGGAAAGCTTGGGTGAATTAGAAATCTACTGGAAGAAGTAGCTGTCGTTTAGGAAGGCCTTTGAATTTTCCAGTGACCGTCATCTTTTGATTTTCACTTGCTGACCTTTCGGCAGTACCACTCAGCGCATGCAGAGTGTAACTTTCAAGTCCGATAGTAGCGGCTAGGGAGGAAGTAAATCCAGCATCTTGGCGCTTCCGGGTTTGCCTGTGTATTGCAGAGCTGGCCCTGGGGCCCGACGCGGCTGAGCTCGAGCACGCTTTACCACAGCTGCTGCGTGGCCTTGCGAAACACGGGTGGAGTTCGGATGCGGGCAGGAGCTGAGGCAGCGCGGGGCGGCAGCGGCCTCGTCCGTCGGTTCGGAGCGGTGCCTGGGCCAGGGGCTCCCTCTTGTGGGGCTCGCTGGCTTTGCAGAGCCGCTCTGGGGAAACCTCTTCCGTGGAGGGCCAGCATCTTCTCTAAGCTAGTGAGGAAATAGCTGTGGCGAGTTTGAGAGCTAGCGGTGCCGTCACAAGCACGCAAGTTGAGAAAATGTTGGTACCTCCGAATACTTCCCGGCAGAGCCGTCGGGTACAATCTGCTTACTGCTTAGCAAATATTACCCAACAGGCGAATCTGCATCGCTTTAAACACGGGGCGTTTGCCCAACCCCTCAATTCCAGGCGCGCTCTGAGGTGCTCGAACCTAACACCGAGGGGGTTTGCTTTGCAGAGCGGTGCGTTAGTCGTGGCGTAGGGAAAAAGAGAAAAGGCATGCCTCTCATTTTTGAAAGTAGGCAGAAAGCCCCTGCCTGGACCCTGCATAAACACTCAGACCTACCGGTTGTTGAACTAAGCCCAGCAATACTTGGGAGAGCTGGGTGTGCACGGCTGGCCACAGCCGCCAGGTGGGGGTAAAGCGTCAAGAAACCGCCAGGAGTGAGAGAGGCGGGAAACTGCTGAGCCTGTGATCTGTTTGCCAAAGGCCAAGAGATTTGTGATTTTTTTTGTGTTTTATTAACTCGCTTTAGGAGGGGTAGTCTTAGGTCGCTACAAATGCAAAAAGAATGAAATTATTACAAAGGCTTTAAGCAGCCTGGTCTGTGTGTTGATATCTGCGTATTTCTGTCCTGCAGTTTTAGGATGCGGTCAGTGTAGGAGGGAATGATTACTGTTCTGAGTCTATTTTAATTAGATTTCTGAGCTGTCAAATTAAGGTAAGAAATATGGTAGGAGAAGAAGACCGTGTCTGTTCCTTGGGTTGAGGACAAATTGTATACGTGTGACATCAGCACTGTATGTAACTCTCTTAACTTTACATCCATATCATAGCTGTGTAGTTTAATACCCTGTAACTGTGGTTCCTGTCAGCTGTTTTAATGTGTACATTTCTGGGTTTTAACTTCTGAAAAATCACCCCAGATGTGCACGACTCTCCTCTCCCTTAATACTTCATATATATTATGCAGCTCCTCTGCACTGTTGTACATTGTAGATATACGTGTAATAGAGCTGCTGAAGTTAGGACAACCAACGTATTCAGCTTTGCAGTAGGTAACCAAATGCACTCTCTTCAGTTATAGAAAACCACAGAAATAAGACCCCCACCTCCCATCCAATAGTACTTCTACTCTAACCCTAGTGTCTTAATTTTCTGGAGGGGAAAAAAAAAATAAATACACAGGCTGCTTGAGTTAATGTACCCCTACTAAGGGCTGCTAATGACATTCTTGCTGATGTTGCCATGTGTGAATGTTTCTTGAATGGTAACAGGAGCTTCCTGGCTAAGCAAATTCAAAAGGAAAAATCCCCTCCTTTGTTAACTGGAGTTTAGCCACCTTTAGGCAGCCTGTTTTCTTTAGCAATTGAGTATTACATTTCACGCATCTTATGGAATTTTCTTATGTTTTGTTTTCTGTTGCTTTTCTGGCTAAGTTTGCTTCCTGGTGTCCTGGTGCTGTCAGTTGCTGGAGAGGTAGATTTCTTGGCGCCCTGCCTCCCTCCTCCCCCCTTGTTTTTATTTCTCCTTGAAATTTAAATAATTTCATTGAAGTCTAAAGGAAGTATATATGGTGAAAGCATTTTTTAAGGGTGCGTAGGTGAAGATAAATAACTATTTTACATTTGGAACTAAATACAGGAATTCCCCAGGCATCCAGTAAATAATTCTTTCCTTCCATGTTCTTTTCAAAATGGACAGTTTCAAAGAAGAAAATGAACAAGCCTGCACATGAGAAGAAAGAAATAAAGCTGTTCAAATTTTCTTGCAATGGGGACTGTTCTTTTTCTGGACTTGCAGTCCTGCAGAGTTTTGGAAAACTGTTTTGGGGAAGGTGGGCGACCAAGCCTGTTTTTTGTTTTGTTTTTCTCAACTACAAAATAAAAGCTATATTCTCAGGATGCAGAAGATGTGACTAGTTAAACCTGTTAGCTACTAAATTGCTGGTAAACTGCTGCTTTTATAAAGAAGCGGCGCTGCATCCTGCACAGCTTCTGATGGGGTGATGGTGGGTTCATGTTTAGGCACCAGAAACTGGCTGTTCAGGAAGCGTTCAGCTTAGAAAATCTTCATAGAGCAGATACCTGAACGGAGATCAGTTATCACTTCTGGTTGTTTTCTAAACCTTTTCTTTTCCTGCAGATGTCACATTTGTCTTACAGATATCCCAGTTTTAGTCAGTTGTTGGTTTTTCACCTAGATCACAGAATGGTTCAGGTTGGAAGGGACTGTTGGAAATACTCTGTTCAGACCCCTCTGCTTAAAGCCGAGTCATTGAGACTGCTGAAGGCAGTGCCCATTTGGGTTCTGAATATGTTGAAGGATGGAGGTGACAAAACCTCCATGGGCAACCTGTTGCAGTGTTTGGGTTATATTTTTTCCCCTTTCTTCTTAGGTTTTCCATTTTTTTAATTCATGCTCCTTGACTCTTCTCGGTTCACTCGATACCACTGTGAAGAGCCCAATTCTGTTTCTGCTTCCTCCCTCATCAGATATTTATATACATTGATAAAATCTCCTTGAGTCCTCTCTTTTCAAGGCTAAACAATTGCAGCTTTCATAGCCTGTCCTTATATGACAGATGCTGCAGTCCTTTAATTACCTTTGTGATTCTTTGCAGAATTCACCCCAGTACAACCATGTCTGTCTTGTATGGAAGGGTGCCCAGCAGTGCTCTAGATGGGTGCCAACAGTGCTGAGCAGAGAGGAAGGATCACCTCTCCTGACCTAAATTCTCCTAGTGGTCCAGGACGCTGTTGGCTGCCTTTTACTGCAGGGGCATTTTGGCTTGCTTCCAACTTGTTGTCCAACAGGACCCCCAAGGCCTTTTCTACAAAGCTGCTATAGGGATGTCTGCTGCCCAGTGTGCTCTCTGCCCGTTTGCCCAGCCTGTTGAGGTTCATCTGAGTGTCAGGCCACTGCTCCTCCCCACCTTGTATCTTTTGCAAACTTTCTGAGTGCTCTGTCCCCCATCATCCAGGTCATTAATGAAGATGTTGAACCCAGTATCAGCCCCTTGGGGTATACCACTAGTGACTGGCTTTCAGCCTGACTTTGGACAGCTGGTCACAACCCTTTGAGCCCAGAAGCTCAGCCAGTTTTCAGTTCACTCACCTAGCCTGTACTTCATTAATTAGACTGAGGAGATTTATGGTAGGTGATGTTGAAAGCCTTACTAAATTGATATGAAAAACATCCTCTTGCCCACTGGCCCAGTCACCTCATCATGGAAGGCTGCTGTAGCTCTTACCGTGATACTTTCTTCTAATTTGGAGGCGACAGTGCCAGTTGTGTATTGCTCATGTTTAAATCCCTGATTTGTCTAAGTTTCTCTTGAGAGGAAAATATGGGGGGAAGTGAGTACACAGAGCTGAGTTTTGTGAGATTGACTGGTAGGAGTAGAATACTTTTGTCCTGAAAACATTCAAACTGGTTATTTAAAGAACCTTCAGTGGGATATTGTGGAAGTAGTCCACCTGAGTTTAGTCTGTCTCCCAAGATGCAAGACATTTGCTGCTGTTTAAGTTGGCATCCAGTTTTTATTTGAAGATCATGTATGCAGAGAAATGGGTCTTTCTCAGCAAAGACCTGTAAATAACTATGTATCCATAGAAACCTGGCTTCTGTTAGCACTTGTATGTATAATGTATTTTTATATTGAAGGGAGGAAAATGTAATATCTTTGACTGTAAAGCTGAAAAACTTTTAATATAACCTTTTTTCTTTGCAGGTTTATGGAATCTTGCTTCTCTTTTTTCCAATTTATGTTTGTTTGTGTTGATGCCCTTTGCCTTTTTCTTCCTGGAATCGGAAGGATTTGCTGGCTTAAAAAAGGTAGGGGAATATTGTTAAATACAGAGCAATTACAGTACATGTTCCATTTTCAGACCTTGTTTCTGATGAAACTGAAATTACAAATTTGGGAGGATTTGGTACTGGGGTGTGTGTGTATATATGTGTGTGTATATATATATGTATCTATACTTACGTGAATGTGTACATTCTTGCACAAGCAGGTGCAGTGAGTATACAGTGTGTGGCTGTGAGTAAACTTTAGGGGGGGAAAAAGGCCCATGAAAAGCTGTGTATATTGAGATGAAAAAAATTACTTAACTCATCTGTTTTTTTTTTTAATAAAATGTTTTAATCAAGATTTTATTTTTTAGAAAATGATTTTGTTGGGATGCTAAAAGAAGAGAAGGTTCAATAAATACATAGACATGAAGTAACACGGGGGAGAAGTACAGACTTCTTATTAATGGGAAGGGTGATTAAATAACAGGTGATGCAAAGAAAAGGAGTTGGATTTGTCAATTTTAAAGATTACAAACATCCCAAAAAAGGTTCAAGCGTGGTCAGTGTTAATAATACATGAAGAAAACTGTCTTAAATGGTTAGAGAACAACTAAAACCACTCAATTTGGTTGAATTTATTCAAGTTGAGAGGGCTGAGTATTTCAGCAAAGCGCAGGATTTGGCAAAGCAATTTATGAACGATAACAGTTACATTAATGTGTGAACTGAAGACATGTAATGAAAAATTACTATAATGGGAGGCACAGCAAAACGAATTTCCAATCGTAAATATCATATAAATTAAAGTGGAATGACTGTCTGGGGACCAATTGTAGCACGTTTTCATTAATCTTTCTCATACAAATGATTACACTTTTGTTTTTAACGATACTACACTTGAGGGAATTCTGCGCCCTTGGATGACAGTTAGTAGAAAGCAAAGGATCTTGGAAAGTGGTCTGAAATCAGGCAAATGAAATGCATTAAAGCTGGATGTAAAAGACTGTGAGGCAGCGGCGGATCGCATGTAACGTAAATCAGCGCGGGGATGATTGTGGTGGGAAGGAAAACATAAGTCCTGGTTGTGTTGACAGGAATTGGCTTAGGGAGAATGAAGTTGCCATTTTTCCCCCGTTCCACCAAGAATAAGACTCAGCTGAAGTACTGCATCGAGTTTGGGATTTTAGGATTCATGTAGACACTTAAGAGAAAAAACAGAGGACAGCAGAAAAAAAAAGATAGTTAAAATTTTGCTTCATGCTGTACTTTCTAATTCAGAGAGAATAATGTGAAGAAACAGGTTTTATTCTATAGCTGAGGCTACTGAGAGACGATGTCAACTGAGCAATATAGCTGTGTCAGAAAGGACCTGCTGGACCCTTCCAAGATGGTGTGTAAATACTTGTTTGGTGTAGCCTCTTCTGAGATCTGTGATGCTGCTGGAGTGTTAGTTTGTATTGACTGAACTGTAGATGTATCCAAGTTCCTTTTGTTACAAGTTTGGATGTCCAGGCTGAATTCAGCTTCAGAGGATTTTGGTGGTGGGCTGCTGTGTTTAACTCTACTTATTCACCTTGGCTGGAAAACACTCCTCTTCATCCCTCACTTCAGGTATCTATAGGGCTAAGAAAACTCTTAGCAACTCATCTTGTCCTTTCAGGTGAAGGCCACTCCATTTTTCTTTTGACTCAGTATCTAGGCACAGCTAACATATGTAATTTCCTCTAAAAAAGAAATACATTACTGATTTTAGTGGGGTTTGTGTGTCCTGAAGTCCAACCAAAACCAAGCTTCCCTCCATTAGCACACCATGTATGGGATCACTGGTGCATCCCCATGACTTTCTTTTGGCTCCAGCAGATGCATTATGTATCTCAGCCAAGTTAAACTTTCCCTTGACATAAAACTTTAATGGTTATAGTGTAATTTTTAACATTACAATACTGGCTACCAATAAATCCCATTCAAGATAAATAGGATCACAATTACAAGTGCTTACACTTGGAAGCATTTTAAACTCCAGATATTACAGAACCCTAATTTGCCTGCAGATGTCTGGAAAAAGACATCTGTTTGTGCTTTAGTTTTGCTTTTTCTTGGGGGTAGATGAAATCAGATTTTAGTATCAAACCCATGGAATTCCAGTTTGGGGATTTTTTGTTACTTTGACGACTTCTGGATAGTTCTGGTACATCCCAGAAGCCAAGTGTGATTCCTAGAACAGGTACTGAAGGCCAGTGTCTGTTCTAGCTGGCTGCTCTGTTTAAAAGTATCCAGAATGGCTACAGACACACTGTATCGTTTCACCAGCCTTGAGTGAGCCCTGAAACTACTGGTGAAGGTGCAGGAATTGTAATCCATTTTAATATGAACGTACCTGGTCTTTGATTGCTTTGCTTAGAAAGTGAGTCGCAAATGTCACTTCTGGACTAAGCTGATAGTTGAAATTGAATGTGCTGTTCTGATGCAGATCAATGATTCTGCTTGTCATGAGCACTCTCTCTATAGTAAAGAATTACATTACATAATAGGGTGATTAGGATCTAGGAAAATTGATGGTTAATTGAACTCAGGATTACACCTGAACTTTTCAGTTCTGCAATCTGTGAAGGGTACATCCCATCTTTTTTTACTTTCCTTAAGGTTTTGGAATATTGCTTATCACTCTTTAGAAAAGATTTTGAGACTGTGATTACTTTGTAGAACTCTGGTACTTTAACAGATTATTTTGGGTTTGATTAGACGTGCACAAGTTTTTAAAAAAACTTGTAATATTTTGTCATTCATCACATCAGGCTAATGGGCTGTAAAGCATCATTGGAGTGCTATTGCTGTTAACTGGCAAAATCAGATTTTAGAGATCTCAATTTAAAAGAACACTTAATAAGTTTGGCAAAACCCGCAGCGTTTAAGAGAAGAGCGATCTACTGTAAATGTGAAGACATTCAGTAAGGTTTGGCACATGATATGTAATCTTTAATCTTTCGGTTGCGTGTTGGATGTAAGGAGTAGGGAAAGTGGTTGAGTCTAGATACCAAGCAGAGCTCAAGATTTGGATAAAAGGGCTGTTCTAGGGGAAGCTTTTATTCAAGTTGTCTTGAATTTGTCATAGAATTGCCTTTGTTGTAATGAATGAATAGGTCACTTGAGATTTAGGTCTGATATGGCTAAGATTTGAAGGTGTTCATAAGAATTACATGTTGGATTTTAATGGAAGCTCCTAAAATGGATGATTAAAAGAGGTACAGTTCTGAAGTTTAATGCAGTTTTAAAATTTTTTTAATGGATTTCTTTGTTCAGCTTAAATTGCAACGCTAGTCTTATCACATGTGGGCCTAACCCTCAAAGCTTTTAGTCATCTCTTTGAGTGTTTCTCACAGATTATGCTCTAAAATTTGATTTTTATGTATTCACTGGGTGATGTGAACTTTTTGCAAGCTATGATACTTCAGATAGCTTATATGTTACTATTACGAGCTTTGTGTAACTTTTCTTTCCGTGTTCTTATAAAGAAGTATTGCCTCCTTAACTATTTAAGTTTCATGGTTTGGAATGGGTTTGATTAACCATCTTCCAATTTCCTATGGCTTTTTTCTTGGTTGGTAGTATACTTTCTAAATGGCACATGGCCCCTCTTGTAGACCCTTTCAATTCCCCAGGGCAACAGTTGAAAGCAACCAAGGACTTGCATATTGTGCAGAGGAGAGAAATACGGAAATTAGGCACTCGCCGTGGACAGATGCAGTGTTGTACTGAAAATCAAACTGATACTCTGCCTAGTTTTTAATTAAAAACACTTATGTTAATTCAAAGAGGGCATTTTGGGCCTAAGGGGGTCGATCATGCTCTTTAAAAGAGCTTAACTGCTCTTCCTTGCTATAGTTTGCAACTGCCATTAAATGGATATAAACTTTCCTGTTACCAGGAAAATTATTATGGATGCAATATTGGAGGTGTATAATATATGTCTGAACATATGTGTGTTCTTGTGTTTATATATGCACGTGCTGTGTGTGTATTTATGCACACACATGTATTTTCAGGCACGTGTGTGAATTGGGCTTTTCAAGACTACTGAAGTAGCTGGAGGGCAGTGTGATGTATTCTACTGTAGCTGGTGCAATTAACTCGGCTATTGGAATACCTGCAGTAACTTTAATCTCCTGCATCAGTATTAGAAGCTTTTTCATATCTTTCTATATTATTCTTGTCTTCCTTTCTTAGAATCTGTGCATGAAGTTGTATTTCTTGTTTAGGTGCTCTTTCAGTTCTCTGTCAGTGTTTGCCTTGGATTCTGTAGGGCCGTTATGAAACAAAGGTGTCAGCCATGTTTCTTAATGTCAGAATTAACCTCATTCTTTATCATTCTCTCCAGAAAAGGGAAATTGTGGTATTTGCAGCTGGACGTCTGTAGTTCGCAGTGCTGAGGTTTCCATGTGTGATAACAGACTGCACAGAAAATCCCATGTGTGCTGCTGTCTGAAGGAGACGAGCATTTTTGAGGAGATAATTGCTATACCTTTTCTTGACCTTTAAAATATGCTTTCTCTTGATGTAACTTCAACTGAAATTTGTATTTGTTTGAAGTTGACAAAGATGAAGATGTTTAGGAGCAATTTCCTTGTAAGAAAATACAAATAGTGCAATTTACTGCCGTGAGAAACTGGAATAACTAGGTATTGCATAATCACGAGTGTAGGGTTTTAAAAAGGCTTTATGAAGTATTTTACCTTAATACTGATCTTTGAACTCGAAGTCATGGCATAAAGTTTAACATGAGCGACAGCAACATCCTGACCAATTATCCAAATTATCCAGACATCCCAAAATGTTCGGAACACAACACACAGAGTCTGTGGATTAAGAGGTTAACTCCTGGAACATCAAAAGAAGTGCATGATAATAAAAACAAATAGTACAAAAATTTGAGGTAACTTCCTTGCTTAATTAATTAGGTAGACCAGGTGGAAGCAGAGAGGCCAGAGCTGGTGCTCAGAATGTCTATAAAGCTGAGCAACATGACAGCACAATGGAGGAGGAACAAAGATTTTTTTAATATACTTCTATCCTGTGTCACAGTTTGAAATTGTCCTGGTTTATGTCCCTTTTGGCAAACTTACATAAAAGTGACCCTGTACTGTATTTTATGACCAGATGACTTTTTTTTTTTCCCGGTGGCTAATTTGTATCAGACCCGCATCTTAAAGAGACACAGAAATGAGTAGGAAGTCCAAGCCGGTTTGTCTCAGTGAGCTTTCATTGCACGCTTTCATTATTTTTCCTCGTTTTTGCCACTGATCATCCATAAATTGTTGGAAATGAGTGATTAAGGAAGTGCTGCTTAGTGTTAGTGGCACATGCACATTCTTGGTATGGTTTTTGTGGGTGAGAGGAAATCGCGTACCGCACAAACAACAAGGAAAACTCCTGCTGGGAACCCTTCAAGGAAATTTAACTTGCATAATGTTTTGATCTTGGTGTTTATTACAGAAAATGAGTAATATTTCACCAGCTATTGTTATGTGTCAGCTAGTCTCTCCATCTGCTCGCCTCTCCTTGATAACCTCGTCCCAGATTCACGTGGAGTTTATTTTAATAAAAGCCCCCCTTAAAACGGCAGCGGTTTATTCGTACGCTTGAGGCAGGTGAGGAGGTGGGCCCGTGCTCGGCACAGTTGATGCTGTAGCCCTTGCTACTGTAGAAAGATTTGGCAGAGTCTTGCCTGCCACAGCCCGTGCGAGTAAAACGTGGGGTGCTGCTTCCCTTCCAAGTAGTGAAATAACAGCAGTTTCTGCTGTCGGAGGAAAATGGAAGAAATCTGCCTTTAATCGGAGCATGACTTTGAAAAATGTATTTTGTAAATAAAATCACTTGTTTTGGGAAGGAATGAAATGTTGAAGCATTACGAAAATAGGGTTACTAGCATTTTTTGAAAGTGCTTTTTTTGCTGTAGAGGTCACTACTGTTAACTTGCTGAGCAGCCCCTACATCTCCCATCTCCTCAGTCTTGGAGACGGTTTGATACGCTCTGTGTTGAACTACCCTTAAGATTTCTAATGTGTTTGTGTTGCAGTGCATTGCTTTTGCAGACTCTAGGTAACGCAGGCACGGTCATAAATGTAAGTGAAGAGTAAACCTGCTGCTTTTTCCTTTCTTGGTGGGTGTGGAAATTCGGATTTTTCCACATAGAAAAGCTGTGCTCCCCAGTTTTGCTGTGTGTACCAGTAGAACTCTGGTACAATTATAGGTGTAGAGCACTGTAAAATACATTTTCAGTGTGTGATGAAGCCAATGTCGGAAGTATGTTCAAAGTTAGTTTTGAAGGATTTACTTTTAGAAACTTCTTTGCTAATTTCGAGCAATATTCCATGGAAAGCAATTGTTCCTATAGTACAGAATGCTGAGGAAAGTGGCTTGGAAATCCTTTCCAATATGAGATTATCTCTAATTAAAACCAGTCGGTTTTCTAAATTTGTCTTGATTTTTCTGGAAAAGTGATTTGGAGAGCACAAGAATCTTGAACTTTGTTTGGAAACAGCGTTTGACTTGGTGTTTTATGCTTGAATGTCCCTCTGACTGCAATACCCACAGGCCACGGTGTGTAATGGCTCAGCAGATAGTCTTGAGGTACCCTGCTAGTGCTATATATTTATTTGCCGTTAAGCTCATATTTATTTGTCTATAAAATCATTCAGCATGAACTGAGACTTTAGTGCTCTGATCTCCGTGAAATGTTTACTAGTAGGTAAGTGAATTATTGTACTTTATATTACAACCCGTTTACTCATTCCATTAATAATACCAGAGACAAAAGTTGTTTAATCAGTCATATCAAAGGCAGCTCTTTTGCTTTGTGTTTTTGACATACGTTAACATCTTAAGTTCAAACATGAAATCCAGTTCTTTAAACCAAAGTCATTTACAATTACACCCCTTAGAATTTATTAGACATTTTTGTTGTTGTTTAGAAGCAGATCCTGATTATTCTGGGATTCTGATTTGGCAAGTAGCTTGATCAGGGTTTTTCCTCCTCCCTATTAAAATAAAAGCATACTTAACTGATAGTTATACAAACACATCTCTCAGATTTTGTTACGGAAGGTGGATGGTTTAGGAGTATATGTAATGGTAAATCTTGCAGTAAGAAAGGTCCACTCTTTGTATGGTTCCTCTGAAGCCTCAGAAATGACATGTACACAGCTAAATGTAGAGTGTGTTTAGAATTTGTAATGTAGAGGACAGGCACATCTGATAACTAAACTTGAGAAAAGCTTAAAAAAAGGCAGGAGATGGTTGGTTTAGCATACTTGTTAGCTTGGCACATTGGTAAGTGGCTACACTAAACTCTGACAGCATGATAAAATTACAGCTTTACACTACCAGGTCCTTTATTTGATGTTCTGCAGAGGGAAAAAAAAACCAAACAAATTCTTAACTTGCAGGTATATTTCAGCAAATTGGTCTGAAGAGAGTTACCTGAGTGTGTGACCTGTTTCCGAGGACCTGTGATTGGCATATGTGACCATGCTGTAGGTTAGTAGAGATGAACATACCTTCGTTTGTGAAAATATTGCAGGGATGTCAGTTTTTCTGTCCTTTCACAATGACTGTAGAGCAAAGTGAAGTCAAAGAACATGAAAATTACTACAGGAATGTCAAGAAGAGATTGGGAACGTTGGATATATTAATTTTTATTACAAAGCCTCGAGTTCAGCATGCATTGTTATTATTAATAATAATAATATTATTTGTGTGTGTCTGTTTAGGCATTTCGGAACAAAGCCTGTGCAGGACAGGTAAATATGTGTTCTTCAAGTTAAGACCATGTCACACTTCAGTGAGAGCAAAATAAAAAGAAATTTAGGAATCAGTGGCTGGAGAGAGAAACTTGTGACTGTTGAGGAATGATAGCTTAATGTGAATCTGTTTTTGTAGATATATAAAACATTTTAGAAGGTTTTATAAGCCATCTTGCTTAAGTCAGTTTGGGATATTATATGCAAAATCTGTTCTTTTTACTTGACCATACTTGAGGAGGTCTGTGGCTTGTTGAATATATGCAGCAGTTCTGTATCTGAGGACAGCTGAGGGGGATATAAGTGGATGTTGCACACATTGGATCAAGATGTGATGAGATGTGATCTGTGCTCCGTTTCATTGAAGTAGTTAAATGTCAGTTGGTTGCTTCCATAAATTAGAATGTGCTTCTTTTAAAGAGGTCTCAGTAAGTTATAAAAAAATAGACTAGCAGGAGATAAGCTAATGGTATAGTTTATTTGGCATAGCTTTTCTGCACTACTTCCCTCACTGCACTCTCATTAGCTGAGCAATGATTCAGCCTTTCTGCGGTAGTTAATGGGGTTGAGATTATAACTATTTTTCTTTTTTTCTTCACCAGCTCTTTAATGTAGAAAAAATGTGCCAGGTTAGTCTGTGTTCTTACAACATTTTCATGTATTTGAGCTATGGAAATCAGTAGAGTAACAAGGTGAATCCAGGATTGTTAGTAATATTGGGGTAAAAACACTGTGCAAAGAAAATCCCAAACATGCCTAGTGTGACTTGAAAAGATGGGGTTTCTGACCATTAGTGCTCTAGCACACTGTGAGAAGCTGTATTAGACAACTGATGCATTGTGAATAGGTAGTCATCTGTAAAACTCATTGGGTTTGGAAGCTGGGACTGGACTGTTAGTTATTCCATCTCCTCTGAGCCAGGAATGAAATGCAGTGCTGAACTTTTGTGCTTTCCCCACTCCTACGTCGGCCTGAACTTGCACATTTCTGCTGGATTTAGCATGTGTGCGTTTGGTGGAGTTTCCATCGTTCTTTGCTAAAAGCTTTAACGTGTAGCTGGAAGCCTGCAAATGGCATAAGATGGGAATATTTTTCTCTGCTGCTCTCTTAGTGAACAAGTTGAGTGAAAAAACAGTTTTTATTTGTTTTTAGGATAATTTACAGAGTTCTGCATGAGTAAAAATAGATATGCTTAAGTATTTCTGCTCCTTGTAAAGTGTACAGATGGTACAGCTACCAATACTAAGCTTGAATCTCTTCATTTATCATTGATGTAAAGTGAAGCACTTGTTCTAAAATATTTTTTTTCTTATATATGTATTTTGTTTTAAATGCAGAACTGAGTTTTCAAATTTTATTTGGATGGGGCATTCTTAATGCCCTTCATAGAGCCATCTGTTTGTGGTAGATGATGTCTGTAAACCCTGAGATGTAGTTCTTACTCTTTTTATTGTCAGTTTATAATAAAATTCATACAACTCTTTTATTTAAGCTAGAAAATTTTGCTATCTTCTGTGCAGGAAGGAAGTATTCATGCATGCAAGATCCCCACAATGGCTGTGATTCAGGAGATCTAGATGTCTGCTCTCTTAGTCAATGGAAAAAGGCAAATGCCTCTAAGAATTTGGCATGTCTTAGAGGCTTCAAGAAGGCAAGGTGAACACCTTTCCAATTCAGGATTTGGGCTTTTTGTGTTAAATGGCAAGAAACATTAGATTGATCTAATGCTGTCATTATTTGAACATGGTGATTTGTTGTATAAAAATAGGGTGGTTTTTTAATGCACGAGGAAAATTTTATTAAGATTTGGATATTTGAATATTTTCACAGGAGTCTGTTTTCATTTGAGGCTTCATGGTCAGTGACCTTTCAGGACAAGCAAACACGTTGTATCTATTAAGTCTCTTTATGTACTTTTTGTTACTTTATATAAAAATAAAAAAGACTGTATGGATTTAATAGAAGTGTCATTTTAATTCACAGAGAAGAAAATTGCCTTTTAATTTTATATGGATAGTTGCAAGCTTTTAATACAAATATCTTAATCATAGAAAGGCATGAAGCATTTTTTCTCATAGGCTTCCTTTTTTATTAAATGAGGCTTTACTATCTGAACATAACTTCTGATTCCCTCTCTAAAAAGAAGGGATTTTTTTCATTAATACTGATAACTAGCAATGTGATACTCAGACCTTTAGTCTATATTACTTATTTAGTGTTACAACAAATACTCCACATCAAGGGTTGTGCCGTATTAAGGATTGCTTGTTCTGAATTGACAGTGCAAGGAAGGAGCAAATGCATCTGCAGTGAGGATTTGGAGGGGCATCCCTGGCCTTTTTTTGGTGTAGCTCTTCGAAGGAGTTCCCAGCTTATTAAAAAGGAACTTCCAGCAGTGTGGTGCTTTGACCAATTCCTAGGGGTGTGCTTTCTTCTTGATCTTACTCACTCTTGCAGTGGGTTAGTAATGGAGATTTGAGACCAGAAAAACTTCAAATTTCTCTTTATTTTAGAACTTTAATTGTGACCTGTGTGCTTCTATGAGCCATTTGCTTTTGGGAACTGTCTTTATGGTTTCTTTCTGCCAGAAACCCAATCACAAATTCCAAATCTTTCTGTATACTTCTACGTTAGTTATCTTAATCCTCTGCCAAGCTACAAAGAAGCTGGAAAATATCTATTTATCTTCCTATCATTCCAGTCTAGCAGGAAAGATTCTTTCTGATCCAAAAGTAAATGATTAGAGGGAGACTCATAGTGTCAGAAATCCCACAGCTCGCGTGGTGTTGTTGCAGGTGGCTTTGGGAAGTCTGGGAAACATGGTAGGTGGAGGGAGTGGAGCATCTAAGAGCTAACTAGAAAGGGCTGGGCTGGCGAATGGAACAACAGAGAGAACTTGGGGGGGAAAGGGGTAGCATTGGGACAGTCATCATTTTACTGTCTCTATCCTTTTTTGGTCCCCTTTTCCAAAAAGATGTGGGTTGTGTGCTTTACTCTAGTGTCAACAGATCTGTATCTGTCCTTTTTAGTAAGAGCTCAGACATAATCCTGGGATAATTTTTTTTTTAATTTTTTTTTTTTTGCAATGTTTTCTTTTCTGCAGAGGAGGGAAGGGCGGGCAGCAGCAGGGCGGTCACGTACATCTGACAGCTGTAGGCTGTAATGGTTTTATTCCATCTAGTAGGTGGTTGTGTTCTCTCTGATGTTCTCTCTAGTTTTTCCTCATTTTGAGAAATTCTTATGTGTTCTGTTACAGAATTTGGAGGGAGTGTTTTTCTAATTTACTATTTCTATATGAAATATGCAAGAATGATTCTTAGCTGTGGAAGAGGCAGGTGTGTGCTCTTTCCTTCAGTAATTTGAATCTCTCATTTTGACACAATGCCTGAACTGCTGGGCGATAAACGAATCTCATGTTATTGTGCTCACTGGAATCCATCTGGTACTGGATAATTAAACAGATCCCAGGAAAAAAAGTGAGAAGGAACTGGTTTTTATCCTTGTTGCGAGGCTGCAAGTCTGCAAGGAGTCCAGCGTGGCTCTTAGATTATTGCAGAGAGTTATTTGCGTGCAGGGATGTCAACAGGAAAGTTTGATGAATATGGACCCCAAAATATGCTATGACACTGTGGTCTGGATACTCTTCTGGGACACTGGAGAAGTGAGCTCAAGTTTTCTTTGGCAGAGGAGTGACTCCAGTCAGTGGGTGTACTGCATCCTGGAGAGATGGCCTCTTCACCAG
Source organism: Actenoides lindsayi (assembly GCA_025331215.1). Classification (NCBI taxonomy): domain Eukaryota; kingdom Metazoa; phylum Chordata; class Aves; order Coraciiformes; family Alcedinidae; genus Actenoides; species Actenoides lindsayi. The sequence goes on from WTSP01026268.1 coordinate 37,646, forward strand.
CCTACTGAATGAAGACACTTTGGGTTTGACCTCTAGTTGAATGATTTTGGGCATTCATTTCTGACTTGGCAGGCATAGCTCTAACGTTTATTGGTACATGTCTTTAGCCAATACCCAAAGAATCTATCATGTTGGTTCTTGGTTTCTTTTTTTTTTTTCCATCAAGTTCCTTTAGCTTTCATTTTGTTGTTCTTAGTTCCTGTTTAAAATTTCTGGATTTTGTTACTTACACTGTGTAACTATTAAGTCTATACAGTTAACTGAGTTCATCTGCCTGTTCTTGCTCCATTGACCGAATGGTAACCACTGTGAAATCACTTGGGGAAAAAATGCTGACACAAAAATCAGCTGAAAGTTGCTGGGAATGTTTTGTGACTGAAATTTAAGACTTGTATTTCGTGGAAAATAAAAATAAGCTTCAAAATACACTCAGGTTATGATGAAAAGCATTGCTTTTAATCTCAAAATCCCCACAGGCTGGAAAGATTCTGTGAGGGAAGAGGTGGTGAGGGAGGAGACAGCCAGCACTGGTTACAGTCTGAAGGCTTTGGTTCTTGCACGGGCAAGGAAACTTTGTTCTGATTGCTTGAATCCGATGCCTGAATGTATTATGTCTTGAATAGATTTTTATAGCTTGCTCTGTGAGGGTTCTGTGTCACAGGCTTGTACATTTTTTAAATTAACTTAGTTTTCCTGAAAGTACAGCTTCTGGTTTTGACTCAGTAATTTGACCTGTTGACTAATTATTGCTGTGCTAAATGTAGTATGTGCTTCCATGTTACAGGATGGAAAATGGGTTGCCTTATTAAAAAAGAAATAAATAAATTTGTTTCTGCACGGCCTGGAGTAGGGCACAGTAAAGACTGCTCAGAGTGTGCTTGCTAACCAGAGAAATGATTGGAGTGGTTGAAGCTCATCTCCTCACTAATGCTCACAAATGGAGAACGAGGGGGTATCGCGTGCTAAGAAGTTAACTGATGTTACCATACAGCATCCTCGAGCTCATAACCTGCTGGAATTCTCGTTCTTCTTTGGTGCCTCCGTTTATTTTCGGCAGACGTTGGTGCGCCCGTTCGTTGCCGAACGCATCGTAAGGTTACTGAGGCTTCTTTTTGTCCCGTGAAAACAATGGGCTTCGTGTGGATACTTTAAATGTGCCACGATTGCAGAAATGTTTCCCAGGCTTCCCCCACGGGTCAGGGCTTGGTGTAAAAAGTCATGTTTAACTACCTTGCAAGAGGTCAAGATGTCCAAGCAGAACTGTGTTCAAACATTCAGTGCCATAGAAACTTTGTTAGGTTTCTCTGGTTTTGTGTGTAACGTGCAATTTTACTTCATTGATTGCTTTGATTGTTCTTTTTCTTTTTTCTTTTTTTTTTTTTTCTTTCCTGCACAATATGCAACCAAATGCAGAATTAACCACAATGCACAAAACCCATACCATGTGGTACAATGGCTAATAACATCTTCGTGAAAATCCCTACAGACAGGTCACGTTCCAGCAAAGAAATGCTTTTTCTTGAGGAAGGGTGGGGTGGTAGTTCCTTGCTTTTAACAGTTTTGACTCTTACGGAAAGAGAAAATAACAGGTTGCAAGTTTTTGTACACCAGCAGTAAATGGTAAATATTATCTGTACGTGTATCTTGAAATCCTTGTAGCATTAGAAAGCATTAAAAATTATGCTTGGATCACTGGAAAATAGTATTTGTGTTCTTAATGACAACTGGCAGAGCAAAAATTGGCAAAAAATGGCTTTGCTTTCATTTGGGAAAGAATGATGACATTGAAAGTACCAACTTGTGAGTTTCTGGCACAAGGCTGTGTCACTGCTCGGAAGAAAACAGCATCTTCCACAGTACGTTTCCTGGGTATATGGTGCAACCTTTACCTTAGCTTTGCAAGGATGGCAGTTGTCAGAGACCACCTTTTAAGCCTTTCCCCATTTGGCATGTGACTGGTAATGGAGAGAGGAGCTGTCAGCACGTTTCTTGCTTGTGTACTGTCCTTGGGAGTCACTGCAGTCAGCAAAAATCCTGTGCTAACTGCGAGTGACACAAGACACCTGAAACCTTGTGGACAAGCAGCGTGCAGAGTAAGTTCTTCACTTGTTACTGATGTTAGCTTGATGGCAGAGCATTTTGTATTGCTACATTTATGTTATTCAAAGTAGGTATAGAATTTCAAAGGGGGAATACCACCTGACAATTCTGATGGTCTCGTATCAAGAAATCTCCCTTTTCCTTATTGAATAGCTGTAAGAAACTATCACCAAACATATGTTCTGTTACGAAGTAAAACCCAGCCTCTAGGTGTTGTGTGAACACCTATAGTAGCAACTGTCTTAATGTGTTGGAATTGGTGTAATCCTCATCCTGATTAACACAAATGTACTGGGGAGGAGAAATGATTTCCTTAGTAATTATGCTTTTTGACTTTCTTGTATGACATCTGTCGTCCCTTCAGGCTTGTTGTTACCATTTGTGCTTTGTTGGGTTTTTCAGCTGAAGAATTGCTTTTTTTTTTTTTTTTTTGGTCATGTGCTGGTTTTTAATATGTTTTGGATATTTCTCATCCAGGATGATTTTATCTGCGTTAGTCAGAATAGGAGAGAAACGTGGTAAGATTTTGGTGATGCCTTCTAGAGCAGCAGCTGAAAACTTGTCAGAACACTTCTTGAAAAATTAAAACCTTTCTTGGTAAAATTAGACTTTTCTGGAAACATGAACCCTTAAGCCTGCTGCTCCAGGCAGCGTAAGTAGCTCAGGATTAAACAATATAAAAACTTCTGAGTGTCTCTGCAATTGAATTTTAAAGTAGCAGAAGTCTGGGAGTCAGGTATCTCTCGGGCTGCACAAACCACAACATCCTTAGAATGCATTTGTAGGACAGCTTTTATTTGTAGGCACGTCTTGAGAGCTTCAAATACTTTTTTTGTTCATCTCCCCCTCCCTTTCCCCTCAGTAAGTGTACAGAGAAGATGACAGATATTACCAGGCTTCTGTCAAGTTCTGGGCTGCTGAGATTGATGGGTTAAACAGCTTTCCTTTTAAAAAAAAAAAATAAAAATTTAACTTGGTTAAGCACTCATGGGGGGAGAGTGGGAAGGACATGTGTGTGTTTAGAGGGTATAATCTGCCAGTCTTTTCTCCCTGATTTTCTTGATAAATAGTATAATTACTGCAACAATTAAGCTTTTGGAAGCTAATAGTAATTTTTGTTGAATTTTTTTTTTTTTTCATTTCATGTACAAGAGAGTCTTTTTTTTGTGTTAGGTTGGCCCGTATGATGCCAAGCTTCTGCTTCCCTGACAGCAGGGAACCACACATATAATTCACTTTCAGAAGTCTCTTTTGCCTCATGGGTAGACTGAAACTCACTTGAGGAAGCTGCAAGCTTTGGATGTGTTTTGTTTTCCTGTTTAGTAGTTACCAAAGACCATCTGACATGCTTGTAGTGCTGGAAGCAACGATGATTGATGTTTTGTTCTAGGTACCTTCAGGGAAAAAGACTTAATTGTGCTACTAAAATTAAAACCCTTGGCCAGCAAAAGAAGTGCCACCTTCCTTCAAATTGTGGTTCATGCTTCCCAAAGGATGGCCCTGAGTCCATCCCGGGAACAACATTCCTCTCATTTTCAGACCTACAGAGAAATTTATGTATGAATTGAAGACCAAACATCAAGTGGTTCTTCTCAAAACTTCTTCTATTCTTGTAACTTGTATTATTGCTGTCCTGTTTCCCTTTGCTCTTTGTGTTTCACTTCCAGTTCACCTCTTTCTCCTTCCTAGTGTTTTATAGCCTTCCCTCTTCTCTGCTGATCCCTAGCAAGTAGGAACACCATCAACACCTGGAAAAGTGAGGATGCTTTTTTTTTTTGTTACTTTTCCAACTTAACCATCATCCCAGCAGTAATTGGCCAAAAGTAAGGAAGGGATTTGACCTCCTTAAAAGTGACAGGCTAATAGAGATACTGCAGTGGTCAGCTTGTCTTACTGAAAATAGAAGTGTATTGCCTGAGCTCACTCTTTTCTTAGAATTGGGATATCACCATACTTAAAAACCAATACAATTTAGCCTGAGGTGCAGGGAATATTTTTAATTATTTCTGAAGGCTATGGTTGTGTTTATCTCTTAGGTTTACAGCATGGGAGTGTTGTTTAAGGCTGGGTCGTTAATGCTGTACTAAAATCCAAGTCTGATATTTTAATTGATAGTGCTGTCAAGGTTGTTCTCCTGTGCCCACCTGAAGCTGTACAGATGTTTGTAAATTGTTTCAGTCTGCATCTTACATTTGAATTCTTTAACTACTAAAACACAGGATGGACGCAAACCAGCCTCTTGTCCTCACTGTGTCAATCTCCTGGAGATATCCTCCTGGTGCTCTGCTGTGCAATCCGTGCTTGGTTTGGAGAGAAATAATTCCCTCCTCCTTTAAAACAGGTTAAACTAAGTGGAATTGCATTAAAAAAATTAACAAGATGGTGAACTAATTGTGGTTTATGCATTCTGTCTGTAATGAAGGGCACTTTAAGAAGGAAGTAGCATTTGTGTTATCAAATGCAGGTTTGGAAATTGAGATGTAGAACGACTTTCTGAAAACCCAGTGCAAGCTGGTTGGTTGTATAGTGGTTATTTTCTTTGGTCTTACCTGTTAGAACCATTAGGGAGAGAAGACTAGATGAAGACTTGGACAACTTAATTTCCCTTCTTGAGTACAATATGGAAAGCTAAAAATACAAAGTATTTTCCCATTCCTCTTTCTTACAGTCAGTTGAGTTTCCATAAGAATGTTAAGCAGTGGTTACAGGAGCTAAAGAGGCAAATTCTCCTGATTAAACAATCAAACTGGAAAACTGATGTAAAAAGGTAGCTGTTCCCCCCTTCTCCTCTTACCTGCCCCTGTACATGTACATCCATCTGTATGTGCACTCATACTTAACTTGCTGGGTAGCCCACCTCCTTCATTTGCATGGTAAAGGTTTCCTTTGTTTCCAGTCGCACACTGATGAGGAGTAATTAAAGAAATCTTCTGATTAATTCAAATGCAGTCATTTTTTTGACACTAAGATTTAGCACTGTATGACTGTTTTTCCTTGCTAAGCTAGAATATTAATTTCATAGAAGGGATTAAGTTGGAAGGGACCTTAAAGATCATCCAGTTCCAATCCCCTGCCATTGGCAGGGACACCTTTCACTAGACCAGGTTGCTCAAAGCCCCATCCAGCCTGGCCTTGAATGCTTCCAGGGGTGGAATCTAAAGTAGTCCTACGTACCTACACTGCATAGTTTTTCATATTGTACTCATTTACTCTGTACTCGAGATAGATATCCTGAACATGAACAATAAATGTACTCTTACAAGCTGATTTGTAACCTCCAGTTTTAGGCAGGATTGTTGCTGTGTTTGAAGATGGCAGACTCTCATGCTCCTTTTCACACACACGACAATGTAAGGAATAAATGGATTCAAGAAGTGCAACAAGCATTACATGAAGTAGAAGTGGCAATGTCTTCTGTGCCGTGAAGATGCACCGTGACATTTGGCTCATCTAAGAAATCTGAAGCAAAATGACTCAAAGAAGAAATTTTAAGCCAAAACCGAAGTGTCAGTGACGAAGTTTCTGCTAAGGGAAAAAAAAAAAAATCAGCTTTGAATTTCAAGGTTTATTTGCATAGTTTTGCTTTCTTTGAAATAAAAAGAAATGTTGCTTCTATTTACCTGTTGGGGCTTTTTTTCCTTTTTGTTCTCAAAGGGAGGAGTATAGATTTTCTGCCTAGCTCCTAAATTAGTGATGTTACTAATGTTAATGTTCAAGCTGTAAATTTTTCACTTTAAGGAAAAGTAAGTAGTAAGGGTGTTTAATGTTCACTTTTGAGGTGTGTGTTTGTTTGTTTAGTTTGGTTTCTTTTTTTGTTGGTTGTGGGGGTTTTTGGGTTTTTTTTGTGTTTTTTTTGTGAGGGTTGTGGAGTCTGTCCTTGGGGTACTCAGAAGCCACCTGGAGACAACCTTGGGCAACTGGCTCTGTTGGCCCTACTTGAGCCAGGGCTGCTGGACCCAGTGACCTCCAGAGATCCATGCCAGCCCAACCATTCTGTGATTCTCCAGAAGTTTTCTCTGTGTGTAAATTCTGTACCTTCCATTCCTTAAAAAATAGCAGCTATTTGACAGGCGCACTAATATAAGTAAGTATGAGCTAATGTGCCTGGAACATTGATGTTTTAATAGGGCACAGTCTTATGGGTGCCTAATTGAGATTAAGTAGTTACCTATATGCTCTAAGCATCTGATTTTTATTTTTTTTTTTAATCCTAGACTATTACCAGGTAGTCATTAGTGCCTATGACAAATGTTTCTACCTAGTTACTTCTCTGAAGTTCTTAAAAATATTACTATTTTTAAAGGATCATCAGTGTGAATCCTGTTGTGTGTGTGTCTAATACAAAAATTGTTCTGTGCTTGGAGTGAACTGTCAGTCCTGCTTTTGACTGTGAACATGAGGCTGCAGTATTATTGCTGTAGTACATAGGGGCAGAGGTGGGTGTAACCAGTGAGAACAGAAGGAGATTGATCCAATTTTCTGAAAATCAAATATTATTTAAACTAGCATGGAAAGCAAAAACTGGAGAAGGCTCATCAGGCAGCTAAGTGGCTTTTTCTCCTTTGTGCGATGGTTCTTTTGGCCTAAGGCAATGGTTACCTCCAAGTACTGGGGTCATTCCTTTGGTGCTTTTATGGTTGGTTGGGATATTTTTTTGTTTGTTCATTGGGGGGTTTTTTTTGAGTGTGTTTGTATTGTTTTAATCTTACCTGTCTTCAGAGAACACTGGCAGTAAATATGAAAACATGTTATTTATGGTTGGCTGTCTCCATCACAGTGTAGTTCTTGTGTATCTGTTTTGACAATTGTACTACTCCAGCCAAGAGGGGAGGATTTGGTGGCTGGGTTGCAATATAAAATGAAGTATTTTCCAAGTTTGTCCAGAAGAATCTGTTGCTTTGAAACTTGAGGTCAGAGAGGCTGAGATTTGTGCATATGTCTCACAGTGGGAAGTAAGGAATCCACTTGCTGTGCCTATGACTTTCAGAAATCCAGCAGGATAAGCTATCTTTTATTTTCCTCTGTCTAGGAGAGGAGAGAAGTCTTCAAAATTACTCGAAAGCTTGAAGCAGATCTCTCTTCATCCATCATTGAGTGTTTTGGGTTTTCTCCTAATTCTGTGACTTGCCTCTGTTGCAAAGTGAAGATTCTGTATCTGTGCTGGGTACTTGGATCGTAATCTGTTTGTTTCTTGGTAACTTACCACTCAAGTTCAAAACTTTGGAACATATGGCTATTTCATCTTCAAATATGTATTTGGCTTAGGTTCTGACCTTCAAAATAACTCACGGAAAACTGAAAGTTAGTTTCTGAGCACTACAAAAATAACATTTTAACGACCTTAAAGCCACTTTTATTATACACAAAATACATTCTAGGAGTAAATCCATATCCTAGCCATACTAACTTTAATTGCAAATTTGGTGTTGGAGATCCTTTATGGAGTTGGATTTAATCTGCTCACTTAAGCCACAGGGGTAATTTTGTGAATGCCTCTTTTTGTCTGTTTTTCCCTCACAGTGAGGTAGCTGTTGTGCAGAGGACTGATGGCAGAGAGGAACTGGTGTGTGAGAGGAGATCAAGGCTCATGGTTAGGGTGCCTGAGGTCCTCATTCAAGGCTGGATGCAGTGGTTATGTAGGGAGCAGAATTTGCAGGGTAGATGTCATATAAAGATTACCCTCTTGCATTGAACAGTGAGAGAAGGGGTGATAAAAGGAGAAAAACAAAGTAAAACAAATTTTCTGCATTTAAGTATAAAAGTAGATGTTTTAATGGAAGATGCTGAAGTTGGGGTGAAACTGCATGAGAAAAAAGAGAGTGAGATTGCTTGTGGAGATGTATACTGGCAAATGAAGAAAAAGAAAAGTTAAGGAACCATCAGGCTGCAGTTCACATAATGGCAAAGACGTCTGAGGAAAGTATCCCAATAGTTCTATTGCTTGACATGATTACAATCAGTGCTAAAACCACCGGTAAAAAAAAAATAAATTAAAAATAACATATGACTGTGTGTTATTTGGCATATTTACCTTTGTGAATCTGACACTTGGCTATGAGATGATTGTTCCATGTTTATCTGGGCAGACTGGGAGCAAGCAGTACTCGGGCTGTACACTTGAGGGCTCCGAAGACTGCGAGGAGTGGGGGCAGGAGCAGCTGCAGCTGAAGAATGTATTTTAACTAAATTGGTGCATTCTACCTGCGCAGGGTTTAATGCTTGCCGGGCCATTTGGCTATTTGCCATAATTGGCTTTCCATTCCCTTGATTGGAATCATAGATAAAAATTTGCTAATCCACTTTCTTTGCTGAAAGTATTAGGAAAGTAATCCATCTTTTAAAAATGCTCGAGCAAAATCATATGGTATAAAGAATACTTTATGGAATAATGAGATTAATGAGAACTGTAAGGCATATGCAATTTGAAACATTTTTTTCTGTGGTTTTAAGGAGAAAAATGCAATCTGGGCACTATAAAGCCATAAGTACTTCCTTTTTTATGCACTGCCTTTTAAATGTGCATTGCATGTTAGGCCTTTTTCTACATGATAAAATGTGAGTATATATTTAGGAAGAAGGAACTGCTATTTATTTGTTCTTTCTTATGTTTGAAAAATACCCGATTAAAAGTTCTTCATGGTGTTCTTTCCTCCCTGTCCCCTCTTCTACCTACAGGGCATCAGAGCACGCATTTTGGAAACCCTTGTGATGCTTATTCTTCTTGCACTGCTTATCCTTGGAATCGTATGGGTGGCTTCAGCACTCATAGACAATGATGCTGCCAGTATGGAATCTTTGTATGGTATGGAATTCCAAAAATCACCCCACTAGTTTCATTTTAATTATGGAAATGGATGTTTTCAATTAAATGTATTTCTAGTAAATGCTGTGCAAGTATTGCACGGGTTGTGAGGAAGCTGTACTAAGGTAGTCAATACAATTTTTTTCTGTTAAATCCATTTTTAGCATGCTGAGAAGTTCCACACTCGTGGACAATGATGTAGCTTAAAAACAAGTGACTTAAGTGGAATGGAAGTAAAAGCTGAAGATAGTTTTCAAACAAAAGTACTTGGAGATTTAGTTGCATGCAGGATTATTAACTGAGTAATTCTTACTTTATTCTTGAAAACACAATTGTTCAATCCTGAACGCTTAAGAAGTTAATTCAGTTGTGTTTGTGACACAAGTAGGCTACTGGTAATAAGCTAAGACTGTGCTCAATATTTTCTTTTCAGACCTCTGGGAATTCTACCTCCCATATTTATATTCCTGTATATCACTGATGGGATGCTTGCTACTTCTGTGTAAGTATTTTCCTGATTATTCAAAAAGATGCCTGACTTAAAGGGAACTTTTTCATTGTGAAAATTAAGATTATCAAAGTTAAGAGTGCAATTTTGTTAAGTTTAACTTTAGATGTAAATTTGCTAGGTTTGGGTTCTGAATTTTGAGCAAATGCTACCTTACATTTTCAGGTTTTGAAGAACTTCACTCACTTAAAAACTCATTAAAATAATTTCAGCTTTTAACTTTTTAAAGCAGGTGTTCGAAAAATAGGGACTCCATTCTGCAAAGAACAGCACAATTTTTAAATGAAGTTTTTGCAGGAGGTCAGTAGTATGGAGAGAAAGTTATTTTGGAACACTTAGTTTCACTAAGTTTGTCCTATATTCAGTAAACTATCCTTTCTTTTTTAATTGAAAGTGTTCCTGTATAGGCAGAAGTTGGAACAGAGTGCAATTAGCTTTCATAATCACAAAACTGGTATCTAGCCAGTCTAAAGGTCAGCTACACGACTGCACTAAAAAAAACCAGTCTCATACCAGCTGGGCCCAGCCAGAGGTCAGTCATCCATATTTAGAGGAACAAGAAAGATGATGGAAGGCTCCAAATCCCACTCACAATTTCAGCACTTCCTTGCCCTCCCTGAATAATTTCTAGAGAATGGGTGGGAGGGGGACAGAACATCTCTTGTTCTCAAATAGCAGAGTGTCACCCCTTCTCCAGGCTTGCTGGGTTTCCAGCTGACACTTACAGAGCTGTCACTGGAGAAGGGATGGGCAATGATAGTTTGAAACGTCCTTAAACTGAAGCAGATTTGCCTATGAAAGGTGTTGCTCACAGACACCCCGGGTGAGTTTCCCTCAGTTCTCTGTGTGTGGAGATGCTTTAACCCACTTCAATACAGAGAAGGGGGGGTGGTAAAAAAATAATAAAATAGTGTGGTTCTGAATGTGTCTAGGCTGTTAAGAGTGTGATTCACAACAGCTCCTGAATGCTTTAATGGGGATGTGGACTTACTAACTTCCTACATCTGTCTTGCAGTTTGCTTCAGCAGAGCCAAAAGCAGAGTGTGTGTTCTGGGGCTATTGTAGACCAGTTCACCACCAAAATAATTCAGGTTAAATGCCAGTTTGTGGAAGAGCTATTCGTAATTTATACGAGCAAATCACTGAAGTTATTTAAGGCCCTCCAAGCTGTTACATCTGTGTAGCTGCCAGGGCACCATAGAGCAGTGGGAAAGTGGTAGATGTTGGGGTAGAACTTCGTTAGATCTTCAGCTGGTTTCATTGCAGAGGCAGTGTACGAGTAGGGCTTAGTGCAGTCGTGATTTGGAGCATCGCTTCTTTTTCTTTCCTCCTTTTCCTGCAGGCTTCCTCTGTTGGAAAGGGTGACTGGCTTAAGTTAGCCTTTCTGAATACTCTTGTATTTTTTTCCTGTAAAATGTAGTAGTCACAGTGAAATGCTAGTTAATAAAAATAAATGTAATCATCACTATAAAATCCTGTGTGCTTTTTTTTTTTTGGCAATGCTGTTTTATGACGATGGAAACTATAAATGTGTATTCTCATCCTTGCTGTTAAAAACTCCTTCCATGTCCTATGCAATTCCACGTTTGAAGGCTGTTCTCCCTAAACTGTTGATTTCTACAAATAATTTTCTGTTATTATGGTTTGAGCCTTTCTCCCAGCAAGCATATGCTCACCATACCTGGAAACCACTGCAGGCTACCATCCAAAAGGGCCAATTGTTATTTCTTAGAAAAGTAGCTTAAAATCTGGTAGCTGAGCTTACTACCAACTGAAGTTGCAGTATCATTTTCAGAGCAAAGCAGCCTCGTGATCTCTTGAGAGCTCTATCTGTGCTAACAGATTAAATGGGCCTGAGATGTTCTGCGGTGCTCTGGCCAGCTAGTGTCATTCCATCCATGATATTGCAGTCAGCAGGAGGTGGCTGTGTAGGTATTGCCTCCTGATCATGATTCCTGGACTTCATGAGCTCCAGAACTGCACCTGAGAATTGTTTGGGAAAGTGCTAACTGGCCCAGGGCAGCTCGTGCCAGGGATACTTCTGGTAATTTACTGGTGTAGGCAATCAAGCCTTAATGCCCAGGAATGTTTCCTGGCACTGCTGAATTGACTAGTTTAGACATAGCCTTTGGTGCCACATGCTTTGAATAAATAATTACTTGATCAAGTTGGAGATATCTGATTATATTTCCTTGTTCACAAAAAACTCACAGCTATGCTCTTGGAGGGGAGATCCTTGTCTTGTTCAAAGCTCATGTGATAGCAGTGTGTTTTAAAGTTCATATTGGAGTTTGAAACTCTCGCAGTCCTCTTCAAAAGCATACTTGGTTATATGTGGAATAGTACATTGAGCATCCAAATAAAAATTGGTCTTTGACTTGCAAATCAGACTTTTGCATAATCTTTCTTTCTCTGCAGTATGCACACCAGTGGGACTTTCACGGATGTTTACAGTAATGGGTCAGTTGCTGGTGAAGCCAACAGTAAGTGTTACACAAATCTGTCCTCATGTGCTCTCTGTTAGAAGGTAGAATGGCTGGAAGGTTAGAAGTTAGAGTTAGGATGCTTTCTTTTAGATTGTCTGCACTCCTACATAATTCTCTGTTCAGTACATCAGAATTTCTGTAGTCAATATTTGTGTACTTGTTTACAGATTTTCATGTAGCAGAAAAACCTGGTTTTTCCCACAGAAAGTGTTTTGGGTTGTTTTCAGTAGTATAGACTTTGTCTGATTTTTCCAATTTATATAATTGCTACTAGTAATAATTTTTATTGCCAGTGTTGCCTACTGTGTCTGTTTGTGCAAATGTTTGAAAAGTGTGGGCTTGTTCTGAGTTCAGGAGTGAAGGATACAAGACCAAACTAAGGCTGGATAATAAGAAGGGGACTTGGGGGTACACTTAGACGGGTGAAATGTGAGTAGTTACCATCTGTAAGAGCTTCTTGTACAAAGATGCTCCACTGTACTTTGTACTGAACACTGTGAGGAAAGGGGGAAGTGTGTACTATGTACAAAGTGCTCTGTTGCTATTGCTGTCATGTTTTCCTAGTTGTGTGTTTACTGAAATTTGGGTACACTTGCATTCCTTTTTATTAGTCGGTTCAACCCTGAAAATACAAAGAAAATATACACTGGTTTGCTGTCTGTAAGCTTTAAACTCAAAGCAGGAGATAGTAAGGTAGACAGACTTTGTTTGTACAGTTTTAGACTCCAGTAGCAATTTATATTTGCTTGAAATATTGGCTTACATGAAAAGTCCCTTTTTCATATGCTTTTTCACAATCTGCAGTTAGTTTTGTTTAAATCAAATTGAGTGTGAAGGTTGATAGATTGATATAATTTGCATATAGGTCAGATGTACCATCCCTTGCCCTGTTCCCTAAGTCTCTTTAGATTGAAAATGAACATAAGAGCTTTAACTTGAAATTAAAATTTAACAGAGTTTGCTTACGGTAAAGAAATAGAGCTGTAACAGAACAAAATAATCTTTTGGGGGGTTCTTTTTTGTATCAGTATTGTAAAGTTGTAAACTATATACTTTATTAGGTTACTAGAACAAGGTGAACCTGCCTAGCTTAGTGCAGTCAGAAAAGCAAGTGACTCTGATACTCAGTTCATGCTTCTGTTTCCAAATGCAGATTCTTGAAGACCTAGATGAGCAGATGTACATCATCACCTTAGAGGAAGAAGCAATTCAGAGGAAGCTTAATGGTATGTTTGTTCTGATACTGCTTCAAATCCAGTTTTTTAGAGTGGTTCCGGTCAGGAATACTGGTCCCACTGTTATATAGCCTCTTCTCTCAAAATACTAGTATACATCTGAGTATATAACAAGCATTATGGGCTTACATTTAACTGCTCACTGTGTTGTTCAAGCTGGCTCCTGTGTGTTATTGTGTGGTTTGCTTTGGGTTTGTTTTTAACATGTTCATCACCTCTAATACGTGAATATTCTGAGACTGAGAAAGCAATTTGAGTAGTTGACCAGACCTACCACCTTCACTGCAAAGTAGCTTGGATTGGTAAATGACTTTATTTTAACCTTGTCTGAAGAACCATGAACTTGTATTAGCAGGAGAGCGAACTTCCCGTGTTACAAATGTTGGTTTTTATTTGGATTTTTTTTTCCTGTTTCAGTTCATTGTTATTTAGAATCTTAGGTAAGGATTCATTAAACACCAGAGCAGTACTTCAGATTCTAGCCGGTGAATTTATTAATTTAAATAATTCTACTAATAAATAATTAAAATGAATAATTATACAAATGTTTTAGACTTGTATTTAGTATTACAATTTTCATCTTCTTGATATGGTGTTTTTGTTTTGAACTACTTCAAAATGAGTGTGAAGAATATTCATGTCATGGCACATCCATTGTTGTATTGTCTTATGACTTACTTCAGCCTTAATTTTCTTAATGTCCTGCCTTTCTCTCTTTGGTCTTGTCTCATACCCCAGTCTTTCCTCCTTCAAAGTCTCAGTAAGTGTCCTTTCAAAGTTGCTTGGTCAGGTAAAGTACCTTTGATAATAGTAGATCATGATGGTCAACTTTTTTTTCCAAGATTTAAAGTTTAAGGAGGAGAGTAGTGACTTCTTTGTGCTAAAATCAGACTTGGTTTAAAAGTAGTTGTTCACTCTTGCTGTTTGGGAAGCCTAGGTTTTTATAATGACATGCATATAGATATACATATATACACACACAGAAACACACATTCACATATAGACACACAAGAAGGTGCATTCACTGAATGTCTTTGAAGTTGTGATGGGGGTAATTATTGTCCTGTGTGTTTGATGTTAGCTAGCAACTGTAAAATATTTGTTGCTGAATATTTTATGTTGTCATGGTGATTGTGCTTGTGTACAAGAAAAAGCAGTACAGAAAAATGACCCAATGGTTATTCGAGTGTCTATCAGAAGTAGCGCAGAGCGGTTTCCACTCTTCAGATGGAGAAGGGGATTATTTAGGTGATGACTGTCTGCTGTTTTAATGCATAGAAGTCTATGCAACACTTGTTTATACTGCAGTTTAGTAATACCACTGGTGAGGTGGACCTAGTCTGTTTGTAGCTACCTGCTGATGGGATCTAGGTTTCGGATGCGTTCGGTTACCACTGAGCCTAAAGTGGAACCGCCACCCACCCGTGTTCTACAGAGCTCTCACCAGCCTGCTCTTCAGAGGTGAAAGGCATGGGGCTTAAACATCCTTTCACAGGACAGGGAGCTGAATTCTTCTTTCACATGCTGAGGGAATGGTATTGACACCACCATCTGAAGGAGTGCTTGAAAACCCATAGTTTGGTGTGTAGAGAAAATTAGTGGACTTAGGCTGAAAAGTTAAACTTGGTTAAAGCATGTAGGTGGGGGGCAATAGTTATACCCACAAGAAGATGCTCTGCAAGATTTTTGTGAGTAATTATTTCAGTAATTTCAAGCAAGGTTTTCAGTAATGTGGCAAGTGTGGAAAGCTTCATCTTCTCTGCCAGAAATCTGCCTAATATACATGAATTATGCCAAAAAAATAGATAGTTTTTGCCAGAACTGAGGACTCCTGCTTACTGTGCTTATTGCATTTAATAAAAATGTGTAGAAATGGAGGTGTGGTGCTAATTACATCAGTAAATGTTGTGCTGTGATGTTAGAGGCCATAACCTGTGAGTTACCACAGAGATTGTAACACAGAAATTGTGTAACTTTTTTGCTGTGGTGGAGCAGATGTGTTAGGCTAAGCACTTCTGCTGCCATGGCTGTCACAACTTTTCCACAGTTGTAGATGTGCTTAAGTAACCCTGCTGGACAGTTTTGCAGCAAAGAGTTCTAAAATATATATACTCCATTTATATGTGTAATCAAAGAGTTGAATTTTTATTAAAACTGAAGAGCACCAGAGCACAGGATTAAAGGATACTTGATGATTGTCAATGCTGATGTTATTATTATTTCTTTTTATTAATTTTTTTTTCTTGGTAGAATAATTGCTGTCACGCTTGTAGTGCTGCTAAGTAATCTTTCCTCAGACAATGCCTGGACATAGGAAGGTGGCAACAGAAATCACTTGATTCCTATAGATGTAACTATTGTGGCAGTGATGCAGTTGATACTCTGTAAAGCCCTTCATATTTGAAAAGAAATCTAAGTGTGAAGCTGCATTTCTGCTTTGCAGAAACTAATTTTCTTCCTTCTCGGATTTCTCCAGTGCATAACTGAAAATTGGAAGGAGGAGGGAGGGCAAAGTTTGATCGTGTTATCTACCCTAGTATTTTTATCTGTTGAAGAGATACTGGGCTTTGGGAAAATGTTTGTTTCCAGTGTATTATATTTCAGTACCCACATCACTCCTACAGTCGAAGAATAAAGCTGGGACTTTTTTATATTAAAAGAAAAAAGTTGCCTTCAGCTATTAGTTTTCCTGAATCCAAAGAGACGGGTGGGGTAGGATCAAAAATACTTACTTGATCAAAGTTATTGGCTCTGAAGGTATCCTTACCTATGTAAGAAAGATGAAAGGTGTTGTTTTTATTGCACGCTAGTAACAGTGTAATTTTGAACTAATTGGTGTTGAACTGCCAATCACCTAGGGGGAATGCAAATAGATACTCTTACAATTTCCTTTGAGGTACTGAAATCTTGTGTCGGGGCTGGAAGAAAAACAGAATAATACCGTTAAATTGACCTTAAATGAGCTGCTTTGTGGCTTTCTTGGAGAATCCCTTCTAACTTTTCATTGCTAGTCCAAACAAGTCTCGTCTACTGATTTGATTTATTGGCTAGACAGCGCTGACATTGAACTTTGTGCGTGTTTGAAATAAAGCTAATGTTATAGAGCTTTTAAGAATATAGCTGCATCCTTTTCAAATACCCTTTTGACTGATCTGAAACTTGGCCTTCCCCGCTCGTAAAATATCCTTTTGTATAGCAACCTGTTGTTTGCTGCTATTTTTAAGGAGGAACTACAACAGCACTTAAATATGATTCAGAATTTCTACTGAAGCCTCTCTTAGGGACCTAATGTGATCACATTGACTTTGTTGGAAAGAGTCCCATGAATATCAGTGTTTTGAGCTCTGGATTTTTGTACTGGGGGGGGGTGGAAACGTACATATTGAATAAGGCTTTTCCTCAGAGACCCCTTATATCAATTATGGAGAAGAAAATGTCAGATGGTAACATGAGTTTTCTTACTTTTTCAACTGTTTCTATTAAAGTTCTTGAGACTTTTTCCCCTGAGCTCTGTAGTTATCCTTTTTCTCCACTCATAGTAATTGGTAATTCCATAAGACAGATGTTTTAAACTTTTTTTTTAGAGGGAATGCATCAGCACAAAAACCTATTTTTATAATGATAATTAGATGTGGGGTTTTTTAAGAAAACCCAACTTTTTCTGAAAAAAACCACATATTAGAATTACTTATTTAAAACACAATGAGAAATTAAACTGATATTCACATTGCAGGTTCTTCAAGTGAATAGCAGTTGTTCCAAAGCAGTGTTTGGTTAGCCTTGGGCTTTAAGATTTTCATATATTCGAAGCTCTGTGAATATTACCACATGCACATTATGTCACTGATAAAAAAGATACATACAGCCCAGAAGTTAAGTTACATGCAATAATGCGTGTGAAAGAAGCATGCAATTTAACATTTAAAAATTTAATTTTTGAACCAGTTGGATACCTCATTGATAATTTGACTGCATTGAACACAACAGTATTAATACTCTGAAGTAAAAGAGAAGTTAAAAAAAACTCCTAGAAATGCTCTTGTATATCTTGGTTTTCAGGTAGGAGATTATTGTGCTGGAATATGGAGAATGTGGGGGCAGGATGGGCTGAGAAATACACCTTCTTGTAGTGAGACTGCTGTATGGATGAGCAGATAATGGAAAATAAAGAAATAGTGAGCCTGGCCTAGAGAGTAGTGTTAGAGTGCCAGCAGCCTAAGTGCTATTTAGTTTTTGTAGGCAAATGATGAAGATATGAGATAAAAGCCTGGACAAGACTATTAATCTCACTGAAATTTATTAGAGAGTGATTAAAAAAAAAAAAGTATCTGGAAGATGGTGCTGTTGCAGGTTAGTCTGCAGTCAGAGGTGAGGCTGAGGGTAGGTGAAGGGTGACAATGTCAGTCGAGAAAGAAGGTAAGAGAGGACTTAGGGTGTATGAAGACCTTGAGCTGTAACTGCCACAGAATGTTTCTGCAGAGTGAGATTGGCCTGGAATAGATGGGGAAAATAGAAGCCCCCTTAATTTATTTTCAGGTGACATTATTGAGAAATAAAAGGGATGAAAGTGGGGTAAAGATGAGTGGAGAGTGTTTCTAATTTATCCTGGGAAGAATATTTCCACTTTTGTGAAAGCAAAAATGCTGAGACCAGAAATGAAAGATCAGCTCTCTAGTCAGCATTTCAGAGCTGTGTCACTGCTTGAACGCTGTGCAGGGTTTGTGGAGGAACTGGAATTGAGAGAAACCACAGTGTGTTTGCACTGGAAAAGATGGGTGGCTGGAAGAGAATGGGAGGTTGAAGAGAAAAAGGATGAAGTGTGAAAATTGGCCGGGTTCCCTAGAGCCCATGTAGGGGTAGGAAGAAAAATTGCCAAGCAACTTTTAGGCAGAAAATTAGCAAGGGAGAGAAATTAAAATGCCAGTTGTCAGTTCTGAGCTGGTGTAGAGCAGAGAGTTTGAGGAGTTGCACAACAGTGACATGTACCCTGTAAACTGTAAAAAGAAAGTCAAAGAATATGGTCTGGTGGGTATTTTAAGGAAGATCTGATTGTGGTGGTCAGAGGGAGCTCTGGGGCACAGAGGGACTGGACAAATCTGGCCTACTGGAGCAAGCAGAAGATTTATCAACAAGTGGGTTTGCAGTATGGAAACTGAGGTTGCCAAGTTAAAAAGTCTGCCCCTCCTTCCTTTTCCTCAGGAGCTGAAACTGGAGATCTGGCCACCAGCTTACCTAGGTTGAGGGCAAAGGTCCCCTTTGTCTTTGAGTTGCTAAGTACTAATGCCCTTGAAGGGCATTCAGAAATTCTTTACATGTTGCTCTATGAATCATATGGAGATCCAAGAATGAGGCATTTGAGCCATCCTATGTCAGGCTGCCACACCGTAACTGGGTTGTGGACCTGTGCCACAGTTCAGCAGTAGCTGTTCTCTTACTTGCAGGAGCTGGTCAGCAGAATAAGCAAGGCTGACAGAAGGTCACACTGTGGAACCTCTGATGTGTTGAACTTTTCTAGTTAGAATTAGTGGGTTCTTGATGAAGCCTCTGATTTTTGGAAAGCAGTCGAAGAGTCTCAAAGAAACACCCACGGTTTAAAGCCACAGTTGGTAATGTGATGATGCTTCCTAAATCTGAATTGTCAGAGTGCCTCACGGTCCTACAGATAGTCTCATTCAAAAGAAAATACTGTCTTCTCTTTTAAAAGGTGTATCTTCCATGGTGGAATACCAGGCAGCAGAGTTGGAACGGGAGCTTGAAAAAGTGAAAAGCAAGAAAACAAATTTAGGTAATAATTATTCTTTTTTCTCCTGTTTCCTGTGGATTGTCATTTAACGAGTGACCATGAGATGCTGTGTTTAGCTTGCAGCAGTCACTTGACTTTTTGTTTGTTCTTAACCAGATTTGTGCATTTGCAGTCCTTTCAAATTGTTATAGCTTCTGCAGATTGCTACGTGGTAGCAATCATATTTAAGTAGAGTGTCTGATTTGGATATCATTTTTAACATGACTTTAGAGGAACTGTAACACTTTTGATTTCCTTGCATGGAGCTCAATAGGAGAGTCTTTTAATATCTAATGATATGCTTATCATTATTTCAGATAATCTAAGCCATTACTTTCCTCTCTGTTTTTGAATTATTCCTATAAAAGTCAAGCTGTGTTTAAGAACACAGAATTAAGAATTCTTAGCAGATTTATGTCTGATACTTCTGGTAATGGCAGCCACTCAACAGGGGAATCTCCTTCCTTATTCAAAGGCTTGCAGGATTTTGCATTTGTCAGTGTGTTACGTGCAAAACTAAAGCTGCAATAAGAAAAAGTTGTTGGGTTTTCTTTTTAGACATACTAGTGATGTCCAGTGAGTTAGCCTTGTCTATCTTGCCCTAGTTTATCAGAGGAAAATCTTGTTTAAATGTTTGAAATTCCCTGCTGTCCCTTTAGGACATACTAAAATATACATATAAACAGCGTATTTTTAAACTCAATGTATAGTAAACTTTGCAGAACTGCTGTATGCCAGGGGAAAAAAACATACCTGTAAACAGGAAAGAAAAATCTGCTTCTCTGTCTCTCCCCAGCCTTTCCCTAAAGAGGCTTCATGTATTTGGCATTGCTTTGTACAGCTCTTCAGGGTGGATATTTTTATGAACTGGTTGGTGTTGGTTCAAGATAAGATTACTTGTGCTTCTTATAGCTATGACAAGAGCTTATAGATAGCTGAATGGTTTTTTACTTAATTTATTCTAAGGTGAATGTGGCATTAAGCTTCTGGTTTTCTCTTCTGAACAGAACGGCGGAAGAAAGCTTCTGCTTGGGAAAGGAATTTAGTCTATCCAGCTGTTATGATATTGCTCCTGATTGAGACGGTAAGAATTTGTACTCTTTTTGGGGGGAAAAAAAGAAAAACGTAAAGAAAACAAAGAATTCTTTTGTCATTTGGGGAATAGTTCTAAAATTTTTGAGTGATGTGTGTTTAAGCAACAAATTTGGTATTCTATTCTTCACCATCTTAATAGAACATAACATTATGAAATCTGGTGGGAATAAATATATGTTTTAAAAATGTGGAATATCTTAAAATAACAAGACCTGTTTCTACTTCTTTGTAGTCCATCTCAGTCCTCTTAGTTGCTCTCAACATTCTTTACCTGTTGGTTGATGAGACAGCAATGCCAAAGGGATCAGGGGTAAAGTAAATTTCTCTTATGGTTTTTATAACTTCAGTAAAGCTTTGGAACCCTTACAAAAGTGCGAGTGAGAACTTCTGCTTTAATACCATTGAAGCTAACGAGCCTCAGCCTTGACTTTGCTTCTAAGTTTTGGTCCTTTGCACACATAAGCACTTATTACAAGTCAATGAGAACTTATTACCCACGGTGAGACCTCACTTATTACAGTGAGTTCTTAATAAAACTAGTCCAGAGTATGAAGACTTAGTGGTTCAGTAAATCAGTAATCTGGAGTCTGCATTGTACTTATATCTTCTATGTTTGTATGGACTAGAAACGTTCAATTTCAGAAACCATGTTAAAAAGCCACTAGAAAAGCCTGTCTTGGATTGTGTTCCTCTTAGAAAACATGATGGTTTTTTCTCCTTTATTATAAAAATACTTCAAGATAGTAAAGAACAGCATATTGGGTAGTACTGTCTTTAATCATGAGGGGCTTTTTATTAACTTGGTAATGCTTTCCCTTGTGTATAGCTGTGTATGAGCTTGAAGAGCTAGAAAAGGTGTTTAGTGGTGATGCCCACTCTGCCTGTGGTATTGTGAACTGGAAGTGTCTTCTTTTGAGACTTCTTGTTTTAATTTCCAAAGTAAGAGAGGATGTACAAAATGCAGCAGGCATAAAATGTGAGTTGTTCTGTCTTCTGTTTTACTAATCCATCTCACTCCAGCTGGAGAGCTAGCTGATGTAATTGCATAGGACAGGAGACTTGCAGAATGCCCCTTCAATACTGAATTGAAAAGAAAAGGCTGTGTTTCCTGTAAGGTGTTAGTTTTATGGCCGTGGTAGAAGTTAACTTTGAGTAGTTGCATGTATCTTACTGAATTGTGAAAAGTATTTTTCCTCCTTATAGGGGCCTGGAATAGGAAATGCCTCCCTATCCACCTTTGGTTTTGTGGGAGCAGCACTTGAAATCATTTTGATTTTGTATCCTTTCTTTAAGAATGCTGTCTGTTAACAACTCTTCTGTCTAGTTTTCTGGGACACTGGTAATTTTGTAAGACACTTGCCTGGAAAGAAGAAAGAGATAGGTCAGTCCTCAAGCACTCCAAGTGTTGTTTTTTTTGGTTTTTTTGTTTTCTTTGCTGCTTAAGACTTTTAGGCGACTGATGAGAACTTGAGTGAAACTTAGATTCCTTGGAGGTTCCTTTTTCCTTGATTCTCACAGCTATCTCATGGTATCCTCTGTCGTCGGCTTCTACAGTCTTCGTTTCTTTGAAAACTTCACTCCCAGGAAGGATGACACAACTATGACAAAGGTAAGGTAAAGTCTGTGACCGTGATGGTCCCCTCCTCTCCTCGCCACGCAAGACAAACTGACTCTTTTAGTTAGTAATTGCCCTGAATGGCTCATTTGCAGTGATCAGTATTTGTTTGTGAGCTTCGTAAACACAAACTGGAAGATTTTCAA
Organism: Actenoides lindsayi; assembly: GCA_025331215.1. Taxonomy (NCBI): domain Eukaryota; kingdom Metazoa; phylum Chordata; class Aves; order Coraciiformes; family Alcedinidae; genus Actenoides; species Actenoides lindsayi. The sequence goes on from WTSP01026268.1 coordinate 59,415, forward strand.
AATGCTGAACGAGTGGGAAAAAGGATGTGCTCTGTTTGGTTTGGATGGCATCCATTCACTTGTAAAAAGCCGGGAATAGCAGAGCTTGTTAACTAGCTATAGAAAAGCTAGTGAAAGAACTTTTCTCAAAGGAAACGTATTGCTAATGAGTAACTTTGATTGTGCTAACTGTACTTCAGGGAGCTTGTTTGAAATCTGAAGAACTTGGTTGCCAGAAGTAATACAGACCAAGGGATTCAAATTTGAATAATCAAACTAAGACTGAGGGGGTCTATTCAGCGACATTTTGTGGTGTGAGACTAATTTGACTTTCTACAATATAACACTGGCTTCAGAATAACAAATGCTGTTACCTAATGTGGAGGAACATGCTTACAGTTTGGGTGAAATATTCCCACAGCTGACAAGGGGAGGTGGTCAGTAGCCAAGGACCAGATGTTGAATTCCATTTTTTTTTTCTATGTGCTTAATTGTTTGTTTGTTGTGTGTGTTTTGTTTTTTGCGGGTTTTTTTCTATAAAACAATGGAAAAAGACGTTTTTACCATAAATCATTTGAAGTGAGAAGGTAGGTAAATGCACAGAAGGGTTATAGTAAAATAGTAGGTAGGTAATAGGGAGTTGAAATGTTCTTAATGTTTTCTATTGATTGTTCACAGAACACCAGGAGTAGCATAGAAATAAATAGTGAATGCACAAATGTCTACCTACTTTCAAGAAGTTTTGTTTTGTTGTTTGGGTTTTGTTGGTTTTTGTTTGTTTGTGGTTTTGTTTGGTTTTTTGTTTGTTTTGTTTTGTTTGGGTTTTGTTTTTTGTTTGCTTTGGTGTTTTTTTGTGGGTTTGGTTTTGGTTTTGTTTTTTGATTCTGGTAGAATTAGAGCTGAAGAAAGTGATCCTTGTGAGAGAAACTTTCAACTACTCTTTATGAAGGCTTCACAAAAACTAGAGTAAAATCTTAACAGCTGTGAATTTTTTCATACTATTTAAAGTAGTCAACAGGCATTCAGCTGAAAAGAAGCTCTTTGTTGTAATTTTTTAAATAATGCTAATCCTGCAAGCAGTTACATACAAAGCTTAAGCTTATGTATCAGTCATCTATTCTAAGCCTGTGGAATGGTTCTTTTCTGAAAACTTTGGAGGAATTAAGTAAACAGTTGGCACTTTGCAACATGGTCGAATTGAATTATTTTGAATCTAAGCATACCTAACACTTTGATTAAAAGCAAATGATTGCATATTTGTCATCTCCATCTTGTGTAACACCATATGGAGAAGTGTGACAGAAGTAAGTAAACTAACAATATCTTATGAATTGCTTTAGGTTCAGTTTGAAGAATGTAAATTTCAGAGATCCTTCTTTCTTGTTTTGACCACTGCTTTTCTTTTTTCTGGTTGGTTTGGGGTTTTTTTCCCCCCTTCCATTTATAATTTAAATTCTTTTTGTCATTTTCAAACAGATCATTGGAAACTGTGTCTCAATTCTAGTGCTGAGCTCTGCTTTGCCAGTGATGTCAAGAACACTAGGTAAGTGAAATGGAAGTATAAAGCAGTGTAATAAAGGGTATTTAATTGAGTTTAAATAGAACCCAACAAACAGACAAACCCCCAAAAACCCAGCCTGTAGCTCTGTCTTTCATTACATGTAATTTGCCATCAGTTTCCATAGAAAGAGCCTGTATGTGTGGCTGCCTTTTCTGCAGCAGCATGAGCTGTTGAACATATATTCTATGTATATGAATTGCAGAATATACATGCTTAAAGAAGCTAAGCATTTTCTAGAGAATATATATTTTTTAAAAACATAGGTCAGATTTTAAAGTTAAAATGGGAGATGGTGAGAAGAATAGATATGGAAGCTGCTTGTTCAGGGCACTATAAAATACTTTCATGTTTACTGTGAAATGACAATGCTCAGTTTTTGTGAAAAAATACATTTGGTAATTTCAGGTATAAAATTTGAGGTGATGTTGAGTGCAAATGTGGTTTTTTATAAACAGTTAATGACTTTTCATTTATTAAGTGTTTTTATCAGGCTAATTTATAGCAGGCTACTTTAATTTTCCCCAGAATCATCTCCTTGCATTCGTTGTTACTTCTGTTTTTGAATACAACATAGAACTGAAAAAGTTCTGATTTTGTTGTTAAGAACTGGCAGGAGACTTAGAAGAGGAAAAACCATTTTAACCAGTTGGAAAGACATTTTCTATCTTCACTTTGTTTAATTAGGTAATCTTGAACTTGAAGTTAGATTGCAGGGCTATTACATATTCAAGGAGTTCAGAACACTTGGAGCTAATGTGAATTTCATTGGTAACATTAAATGGAACAAAACAAATCTTCACCTCGGGCAGTGCAAGTTTTAAGTACAAGTTTAGGAATTTAAGCTCAGGCCCACAGACCAGTAATGTGTACCAATTAGTTCTGTAGCTTATTTTCTTTTCAAGCAGAATACAGTCCAATCAAGAATAGTTAACGTCTTCTGCTAAACTATCCTGTATATTTTCATACTGTGTATATGTAGAGATGATGAGTTTTATTAGATTTATTGTATCATTTTTATAACAACAAAAAAAACAACCCTGTTATGGCTTTTGGAGGGTTAAATCTTAAACATTCTAGAGCTCATATTTTAAAAATCTGTAGTAAAGCTTCACAGAAATGAAACAGAATAATTCAAATATTTACAGCAGTGCAGTTTTCAAAGATAGCCAGTACAATAAAGATCCAAGAAGTAAACCACTCAGCACTTAGAGCAAGATATGTTGAAAAATTGGCATTTTAAAGAGAATTTTAACATTAGTATTGTATCCACTAAGTTACTGCATTCATCACTTGTTTTAAAAAAAATAAATACATTGTTAATGAGATCTATGAGATTAACAGCTGATAATAAATGGATTCTGTGGAAGTAAGTATACATGCTGGGTGCGTTGTTGTCTCATAGGAAACAGATTAATGGTAAAACTCACTTTAAAAAAAGACTAACAAATGAAATTCCTGGCCAGTTTGCCATAGAGATAAATAAAAGAAGAAAAAAGATGGAACAATTAACACACAGCTAACAAATGCATGGTCACAGCTGTCCAAACAGGATTAATAGAGTGTATTAGAGTACAGTGAGTCATGTGATGCTTTGCAAAAATATCAACATGTGTTGCACTAGATGCTCCCACCCTGGGGCACTGAATAGATGGAAGAGAGCTAAATATGTTAAGCAGATTCACAGTCTGTATTAAAAAACCAAGTTTCTAGACTATACAGAAAAGACTAGACTTTATCATTATGGGAAAGACAAAAAAGCAAAGCTATCTACTACATGTACTGGCCTTTTACGAATTTTAAGTGTGGAAATAGAGAATTTTATTTTTTTTTTTGGTTAAGTTCCATAGTATTCTCTTTAGAGATGTAGGTGATCGATGTCTCTAAATCTTTTAGAACACCAGGAAAGCTTTTACTGAAGTTATTTTATTAAAATAAGTTAACCTCTTTTCCCAGACCTTTTCAACCTTTTAGTAGTGCCTCTTCAAAAATGTTTCCCACCAGCACCATATTGCTAAACACTGAGAAGCAAATTGGGAACAGAGCACTTAATAGTCAAGAATACAGAAGCCAAGATTGAAAACACATTTGAATTTTCTAATATATGTCTTAGTTGAATTCTTGAGTATTATAGTTTAAGTAAATAATGATTAGAAACTTGATTTTAGGTACAGTCTAAAAACATAGTATTTATTTAACCTGAGTAATTCTTTAATAGTTTATTTGGTAAATTGTCACCAACTTTCTTGAATATATATATGTGAGTGTCCACTAGAGATGTAGCTTTCTCTTCAGTTACTGAGTAGTGTTTCAAATTGCAGTCTTGGGAATGTCCTTTAAGAAAGTAATAAAGTTTTTTAACCCTTTTCTCTCACAAATTTACAAAATGATACTGTCAGATATTTTCTAGTGAGCAGTGACCTCTTTTGTGTGTCAAAGGAAAATTAATGTAATTTATGGCCAATATTTTTCCCACCTGATCTAACAGAAGTGTTGGGCTTCATTTTTGTTTGTCCTTATAATGCTTGCCCTATTTTTAAGCTATTCTTCTGAACCTCTTTGTGTCAAGGAGTGTTATTTCTTTTCCAGAGAACACTTTACCTGGTGTTGTACCTGTTTTGTTTCTTTTCCTTTAAATTTCTGGAATCATTAAGTTGGAACCTGGCTGTCTGAGTTTTCCTGTAGCTCTGCAGTCTGACTGAAGGGCTCGGCTTCTTTAAAAATGTAAAGGACACTGTTTGCCTTCAGGTGTGAAAGCAGCTCTGTTTGTCCTTCATCAGTTTACCTGTACTTTCAGTCAGCATGTTTCTTCATTTAGTGTTAAGACCTTCTGTGCTTTTCTGGTATTTCTCCTTGCCTCTCCCACTGTTTTTGTCAGCTTCAATGCTGTGGGGTTTTTTTGTTTTGTTTTCTTTTTCTTTTTTTTTTCCTTTGAAACTTCCCCTTTTAGTTTTCTTCATTTTGGCATGTTTTCCTTAGATACCAAATTTGATTCCCGTCATTATTTAAATGACTGCTGTGGGGTATAAGAAACGTGTGTAGCTTTTAATTTCGTGATAGCTGGTGTAAGTCTTGGCTATCAAAGAACAAGGAGATTTGTTAAGTGCCAGGTTTACCCTTGAAAGGAAGGCAGCTGACCCTTAGTTCTGTCTCTTTGTTATCGTTGTTGAAGCTACAGTTCTTAAAAACCCCCAAACCTTTTTAAAGTAAGATGACAGAAAACTCACTACTAGGAGCTTCAGAACCACGGTTGTTTTCCAATTACCTTATTTTCTGCTGCCGTTTTATTTCTGGGGCAGGTGAGCTTCCTCCCTTGGCACTTTGGATCTGAACTGTGGGAGCACACATCACTGTGACATCATCTGTGCTGAAAGTTTGGGAATATAATGGATTCTCAGACCTAGACAAGTGTGATTTGGGTATCATCTCAATATTCAGTCCTTTATTCAAGTAATGTAGTCCTCGATGTAGACCTGGCAAAGGAACGACCTAAAGGTCTTCCTTTTCTGCCTTCTGGGCTGGGCCCTGCAGCTTGTAGAACACTTCCATGTTTCAGGGAAATTTTGCTCACTCACCTTTAACCATTGACTAGCCTTTGATGGGCACAAAGCCCAAGCATCAGCGTTGTAAGGTTCACTGTGAAGAAGACCTGTCAGCACTGCCTTTCAGCCAAACTCTTGTCCTTCTGTGGCTATAGTAGTGGGTAGATCTAGGAGAAAAACTGAAGTTGGAAAGGTGTCTTTAAACTTTGGTTTCAAAAGCAGTGGCTCTGAAAAAACACAAAGACTTGTACTGCAGGATGCTGCAGTTCTTGTGGAAGGACTTTATGCTCCTTACATTTTTTAATAAGAAAGCCTACGGTGAATTTAATTCTTTTCTTGGAAAGATGAGGATTTTGTAGAAACTGAGATTTCAAGCAGTTTTCATACTAACGCTGGTTTTTTTCCTACTTACATTGAAATTATAAAAGCAGAATTCCTCCCTAGAATAGACAATTTACTTCCACTCACAGTCTTCAAGAGTTTTTATGAGGAAACTTAAGAAATGTTTTGATAAGTGTGTCTTAGTTTCATGCTGGTCAACAAAGCAGAAAATAACCTTGAGAACGCTGTCTTGTGAGTTTAACCATGTGTCTTACCTACAGGGTGTTGCCTGGAAGGATTTTGCTTCCATATGGAAAAAGTAATAGAATGAAATTTTTGCTTTTGTTTTCTTAAATATAATGAAGATTTTAATGTAATTCCTAAATGCAATTTCAACAGGAATCACCAGATTTGATCTGCTTGGAGACTTTGGAAGGTTTAACTGGCTGGGGAACTTCTATATTGTATTATCTTACAACTTGCTCTTTGCTATCATGACAACATTGTGTCTGGTCAGAAAGTTCACTTCTGCTGTGCGAGAAGAACTCCTAAAGGCATTAGGTAATACAGCACTGAAAATTCAGTTTGCATTTGAACATTTCTCTAACATTGTTAACTTGATGTGGTACTGTTAAGGTTCTGTTACAACTCACAGAAAACTTTTTAATGGCAGTTTCTGTAAGTTAAGGTGAGGATGCATAGCTTTATGTTTTGAAGAGCTGAGAGCTAATGTTGGTCTTGCTGGTACGTCAGTGTGCTTACTGATCTGCAGTTATGGTTCCAGCCTTTGGAGAGCACAGAAACATTCTTACTGCTACTGAGCAATTCTTCCAGAATAAAACTTTAACTTGTGTGTGGGTTGGCTTTTTTCTTTCTTTGTTTAAAGCAAATTATTAATTCCCCCAATATAGTTTAATGGAAATCTTAGGTGCTTTATGGTGATGCTTTTTTTCTGAACACAACGTGTTCTCAAAATCTTGTACTCATTATACAGATTCTTAGTAATTGGCTGAGTAAAACTTGAATTTGATACAATCAAAATTTTGATCAAATTGTGCATTTGTGTTTCTCTGCCACAGAAGAAAGGCTTGAAACATATTTGATACTAAGAGGATAAAAAGTACATATGTAGTAATTGCGGTGCTACCACATCTTATCTTTACTAAGTAATGAAGCTCCTACCTCTTTAGAACCCTAAAGTAATACTTGTTTAAATTGAGAGGACTAATGGTGAAACGTCAGTGTTTATTTATAACTCTGGGTTCACTTTGTGGTGTCTAAAAGGTGCTTACCTTGGTTTTGACTGATTACTGCATTCTAGAGTTTTGACGCTGGAAAACAAAATCCAAACACTTCCTGGAGTGCACCTCAGTTGGTGGTAATTAAGTTAAAATCAGACCTACTAAATAGGGAAATAGAAAATGACTGATAGGGTAGGATTACAACAGGCCATTCTGAGCAGGTTTTTTTTAATTTTTTTTTTTTTTTTTTTTTTTAAACATTGAGTTAAAGCTCCAGGGGAACAGATTAGTGGGCCAGGGGTATGTAATTCTGTCCATTGATTTTTATGCTGAAAATATTTTCAGAGAAGCTTCATTGTTGATTGAGACAGGTACATCATATGTACATCATGTATCTGACATTATCCCCCAGCTTTTAGTTAAGGTCATTTTATGGGGAGACCTTGATTTGTCCCTTTCAGTCGACTTGCATAATCCTTTATTATTTTTTTTGGGTAACTGTTTTGACTGTAAAGGGATTACTTTGTATAATGTAATGGCTGTTGCAAAGCTCTGAAGGAAATAAATTAACATCAGTCAGCGTGGGCTTATAGCAACAGGTCTGGTAAAATTTTGAAGTTTCTGTCTTAAAGGAAATGATGTAAAAGATTTATCTTGATAATTCACATCACTTTACCGTATGAAACAGATAATGTTTATTAAAAAGCTATATATGTTGAAAGCAGATTAACAAACCTCAAAACGTGGGTGTAGGAGGATCATGGTCACTGGATGGCATCATTGTAGTGGAGTTTTTTTAGGGATTTTTTTTTTTTTTACCTCACCTCTTGCTATCACATACTGTGTGATTATGTGTAAATATTGTTATCAAAATGGACATGCAAAGTAATTGGTAAAAAATTTGCATTTGGCATGAGCAGGGAGTTATAAATCCTGAGGAGTGCAGGTTCCTGATGCAAACTGGGTTCAATGCTGTGCATAACAAAGTGTATGTTAAAAACTGGAATATGGAATTCAAAGAACGAGAAGCAGAATTTGTGTGCTTATTTCTCCCCCCTGCTAAAGACGGTGCCACTGAGGACTAGGTGGAGCATCATAGCTGATTAGTGGAAGGTAATTCCTGCAGCAGGCCTGTGACCAAAAGAATTAATGTAATATTGGGACTTAGATATTCTACACTACTGAGTAGATTTTGGGTTTTTTTAGTTGTGCAGTCAATTTTGGAATTCCAGCAGTGCAAGAAATTTAGCTTGGCACATTGTGTATTTCAGTAAAATGTTACATATAGTCTACACTAAATGAGTAAGAAGCTCTTTCTATTTTTGATCCTTAATTTTAGAGACTTGATAGGAGACTTCAGAGAGAAACTGTAGCAAGGAAGGACTGAAATCATGCCTCTTGTGAATAAAATATGGTTAAATTTGCCATCTTTTCTACACTCCCCCCCCCCAAAATAATAATAAAAAAATTAAATACTTGCTTGGGGCAGGATGGGAGACTTTAATTAGCACTCATAGTAGGGAACTGTGCAATAAGAACAAATGGCTGGAAATGGAGATAAGCAAGTTAGTAATAATGTAGGCCTCAAAGTACTATTAGCCATATAAACAGTTT
>WTSP01026269.1:0-47233 GCA_025331215.1 Actenoides lindsayi
TTTCTAGACTCCCATGAGACACTTTTTGGAGGCAAGCTAAAAGTGTTGCAAATACCTTCACCAGTAAATCCCAGTACACCCAGCTACCACCCACCCACCCACCCATGAAAGCCCAGACCAGGACATTTTCTCCAGGATACCACCCGCTTCCAGGCAGGTCAGATCTCTTCTGAATTTGCCACCCTTTTTCATTCGGCTTACCTCCTCTGAGGTTTCCTCCCTCTTGACATGAAACTGGAAATTTCCTCCAGAGTGCTACTACCGCTGTACTCTATACCTCCTTAAGTTTCCAGACTAAATTTAGATGGCCTGTGAATTCATCCCTGCCTTTCCTTGAGCCACCACTATCCAATTGCTTAAAACATCTCTTTCTAAGGTAGTCTGAGTCCCCCAAAATATTTACAGATAGTGGTCCTATCTCCTCCAGACCACCATTTGTTTCTGGGTAAACCATGTCTTCTAGTCTGCTGTTCTAATAGTTGGTCCTCGTCCTGTGATAGCCCTCCTAAGGGATGTAACTTGGGTGGCAGATGTCCTCACCACACAACAGTGTAGATCAAATAACTGATGGCCATGCACCAACGCAAACTCTTCCCCCTGATCGCCAAATGGCAGCTTATTCTCCGCACAGACAAGGCTCTTTTGGCAAGAGCTCAGCTGGAGGAATGGGGGACGTGCATTGTTCCCATCTGGTCAGCATTCCTGAGGCTACATCTGGAGAATGGTGGACAGTCTGGAGACATTGTGGTACAAGGAGGATGCTGAGTAAGCCTGCAGAGTCCAGTGAAGGATCACCAAAATGGCCAAGGCTATTGAGTGCATCGTATATGAGGAAACTGGGTCTGTTTGGCCTGGCTGGGGAAGGATCTATAACAAAAGCCTGCTCAAAAATCTCTGGCCCTGGAGATTTTAAACGCTTGACTGGACAAGGCCATGAGCAATCTGATTTGACTTTGAAGTTAGTCCTGGGAAGGGATCAGGAGGATAGGCTAGATGCCCTGAGAGGGCTTTTCCACCTTTCTGTGACTCCATGAAAGTAAAAGGCAAGGTGTAGGGCAGACTGCACTCATTAACCCATGCAGATGCCATCTTCATTAGACAACTCTCTGTCAGATCAGTTTTTGGATTTGCATACATGAAGACAACTACTGGGAGTTTAGGGCTGTGGAGTTGCCAGGGTGAAGTGGGGTAAAGAGGATTCTCAGCAGAGTCTGTGTGAAGGGTCTGGGTTTAAAACCCTGTATATCTCCAAAGCAGCGAGACATTGCTGGATGTAGAGTGATGAAAGCAGAACAGTGTCCAGATGCTTGCAAAGAGCAGGGAGAGTGTTACTGCTTTTCTTATTGTCCTACCATCACAAACTGCCTCCAGCAAACTGGTGTTCTCATCTGCAGGGACACAGCCTCTAGCACTCCAAGTCCAGTCCCAGAGACTGGCCCAAATCCAGAATGGCTCTGCTTGCTTAAACATGCCCTTGAGCAACTGCTCAAAACTTGTCTTGGACTGGGATCAAGCACTGTGACAGTACATCCTAACCTTACATCTTATCACAGGTTAAACCGGTCCAGGCAGGAAAGACACTTTAGTATTAACAATGTGCTTCCCTTCCCCATTCAACCCCAACCGTAAAAGCTGACAGCTTTTGATAATCTTTTGACAGCTCTTGATAATCTTGTGGTGTCAGAGAAGATCAAATGTTCTCTGATGTACGCAAGTATTTCAAAACTTATAAGCCACTAGAGGAAGGTTCAGCAGGAATTCTCCAGCCTGCCTAGACCCTTCCATCTCCAGGTGTGAAACAAAGCACTGCTTCTCCAGACCTTCCTTTGGCTGTTGTCCCATCTTCTCTTCCCCTATGTGTGCAGCCTATAGCGTCCATGCAATTATCAGCAAAGTGTTTCCTTAGGCTTAGGCTGAGCCCTGAAGTGCTGAGTACTGAGGTCCATCTCTGGGTTGCCATGCACAGTAAGGAGCAAGGATGGGCACTTTCCATTCCAGTGCCTTAGAGAAAGCAAGTTGTGTGGAAAGGAATTCTCAGTTGCCACATGATGAGCATAGGAGTGGCACAGACATCCAGTAGTAAGCACAAATGTGTCTGAAATTCTTGCTTGCCTGGGTTTATGACCCCTCTCACAAGCTGGAGCTCATAGATGCCAGACTCTTCTGGGGTTGGCTCTGTGGCTAGAGGTGGGGACAGTGTTAGTCTCTTGTAGAAAAGCCTAATGGGCAGAACACATTCCTGTGAAAAGCCACCAGAAATGCTGCTTGTGACCCTCAAGTCAAGAGGGCCTTTCCTTAGGGCAGTGTCCCAGCTACTAGGAGGGTGCTCTGGTGGACTGGGGGATGTATCCAACCACTCTGCTGTGAAGGTGGCCACAGCATCCCCAGGAATGTAATTTATATAAGTATAAAAGGAGAAGAGGCAAGGTGTGTCCAGACTACTGAAGTACTTTGACTTCAGGGATTTCAGCTAGGAACTGGGAGAAGCTGAGTTTTCTTTGCTGCCCACTGGTTGTCAGGTGTCAAGTAAATACTGAGCAGAGTTCTAACTTGGGGACCAGAAGTCAGAACTAACCATGTGTCTGTCCAGCAGAGCTCCCTTCTAACTGCTTTGCTGTGGGTTGGGGAATTTGCAGTCCCACTATGCAGGATGAGCCATCGCTGACCCAGGAACATACTCCTGTGTTGGTGGCACAGGGGTAAAAGCCAGCATGGCTTGAAACCTTTCAGAAGCAGAAGGAAGAGGAAATAGCAGTGGGCTGGCAGCAGGATGAGAGGGTGGAGGGGCTGCCTGAGAGTAAAGCTCATGTATAATTCCCTTCTCCAAAGCTGGAAAACAGGCTTCAGTCTGGTCTCTCCCCTGCTGGGTGAGCAGACACAACCACAGAGCACAGAAGGCTCTCCTGCCCTGAGAATTCTTCTTGGTGAGAATGCTATTAAAAGCATGAGATTTTTGTAGGGCTAAAATGCAATTTCCTGTCAAAAAGGTTTCCTTGATTATTTCCCAGCTAACTGAAAACCTTTGCTGTAGCCCAAACATCACAGGGGGAGACAGAGGGAATGGCTGTGAGGACAGCACAGGGCAGGGCTGCCCCATCTCCTAGATGCTTAGATTAAATTCTTCCTCTCCCCGCACCAATCCTCTTGCTAGCCAGAGTTACTGCTGCAGCTGAGCACGGGCCAGAGCATGTGTGCTCTGTGGCAGCTGCACCAAGCACTTACAAATTACCAAACATCCTCTTTGCTCCACCCCTGGTCTCCCATCAGATCCAGCTCCTCCTGCTGTGGCAGACAGTGTGGACAGCACACGCAACGTGGGCAACACAGCGATAGTTTATGCTATTGTTATGGTCAAGGTGCCTCCATTTTCCAGTTTCTTGCATGCTGAGAAACAAATGGTCTAACATCCTTCTGCTCCAGAAGATAAAAAGGAGTGGTTGCTTGGCACACGGAACTCAAAGTCTCCAAAAGTTCATCATCAAAAATGGTGTTTGCACTGGTACTGTGCTCCCAACCAGGGAACAAAAACTCTCGCCTGACTTTCTGTCACCTGCTATACATTCTGTGCAGTTTACATCCTTTCTATGGAGGCCTCCCATCCAACCAAAGTAACCAGTGAAGAGTAAACAGGAAATCAGATGAGACCTTTCCAGGCACGTTAAAGAAAAGAAGACATATCTAACAGCACAATGCTTCCTCCTTCCAGAATATCACTGCCTTCCAGCATGACTCTGTAAATCTCTGCCAATTACTCGCTCTGTGACTGACTTTTGAAACAGACCTCTGGAAATCTCCACTGGGGACACATAATTAGGCAAACCAAAATTACCCATAGGTAGGAGTGCTAAAGAGATACTTGACAAGCCGGGATAGAGCAGAAGAGCCCATGGTGCTGTCATTAATAATTGTTGTGAAAGGGGAATGACTGGAGTCAAATTTATTCACCATTATCACTTGCCATAACTCCTGAAAATCTGTCCTGATCAGGCATCTTACCTTGCTATTAAACCTCATTTTTCACTCTTATCATGCCCTGCGATGCTTCTTTCTGACTGGTTCAAGGAGTCAGGGACAGAACCTGACAGCTGTGTACAAAACTGCCAGTCCCACAACCTGGCATGGATTAGGGAACTGGGACAGTATGGACAATGGATCAACCAGTAGTGGAACAGACATAGCAGCAGAGGTGAAGTCCCTAGGAAGAAATCCCTGAAAAAGCAGGCAAATCGGGAGACTAAGGTAAAAAACTTAATTCCTAGCCCAGAAAACAAGGAAAAAAAAATAGTTGGACATGAAAGAAGGAAGGCTCAAAGTAAGGAAAGCGAGCCACATGCAGGGGATCAGAAATACAGAGAAATCATGTTAGCTAGGGTCAATATTTCACATATTCTCCTAATCACATCTGCCTAGCTCTGTCAGCAGGAACCCCCGGCCAGAGTACTGAGGATTCAGAATTTCTGATTACAGAGGACCCCAAACTCAAGTCCAGGTTTGGTTTTGCAGCAAATTAGCTGTGCAGAAAGAGAGAGAAGTAGAGGACGGACAGAAGTCAGGGAGATGAGAGCCCTTCTCTTGAAGCTGCACATCCACATGGGGAGGAATTACCTTGACCCAGTAAGTGCAAGGTGTTTTCACACTTAGTGCATTTCCCCAGGGTCTCCAGGAAAAGGTGTCAAGGTGAATATCAAGCAGGGCTGAGGAGCCTCAGGAATTGGGCTAAGGAGGCAGTTGCCATAGTAACAGAGTGGCTTATGGTAGACGATATTGAATGATATGTCACATTCATAAACTCACTGTGCTGAGGCAGCATCTTGGAGGGGCCATTATAAAGCCAACTGAAGGCAGAGCAGAGAGTGAGGTGGGGCTGGGTCTGACCTCCTGCTGCCAAGGGGTGCCAGGGTGTGTGCACAGACACATGTCTTGCACCGGGGCACCCCGGGGACCCTGTGCAGATTGTGCTCATGGGTGTGCTTGCAGCTGGGAGGGGCACACAGAGCTGAACTCTTGCTGTTCTTGGGGTTTGATTCCCTCTGGATGCACATGATAGCTGGTGTGCTAGAAAGCCCATGGCACGATGGTTAGTACTGTGTCAGGGGAGTGCAATTCTCACACAGAAACACAAGCGATGTCCTGAGGTGCAACCAAAGCTCTGCCACCAAATCACACTGTACCTGGGGCAGGTGGCAGCAGTAGCTAACCTTTCGTGTCAGTCTCAGGGATCAGAGTGATGGAGGACATGGACATCTAATAATTCCCACAGACTTTGTCCTTCCACTGTGGGAAACTCTGTCTTTATGTGATGGTCCCACAGGATGCCATTGAAGGACCCTGCAGATGGCAAGGACTTAGTCCTTTTGGCCTGGCCTCAGGTATCATGGCTAGTTCCAAATTCCAGCCTGAGCCTGGCCAGGGATGGAGCAGAGCAGCATACATGGATGCACCAGGTTTGGATGGAGGTGCTAGTTTAAAGATGGAAGAAGTGTTGTACTGGGGGAGCTTGTATGGGAATGACGAGGTCCTCTGTGCTTCTGGCTCTCATGTACTTCTGCAAGTACAGAGTAGGCTTAGGGTTGGCCTTCATTTCTAAAGGGAAACATCTCCAGCCACATAAGGCCTTGCCTACCTCCATGATTTAAGCAACTCTGCCCAGCCTCAATTATCTCGCTCCCATGCACTCAGCGGAAACAAGTTTGAGTAACACACATTTTTTAAAAAAACCTGTTTATTAATGGTAAATTAGATAGATTGCAATTTCCCCCTAACTCTCTGTTCATCCAAGGCAAAAATTGGGGCATTATTTTGCCTCAGCACTGTTTTCAGCCCAGATTTGTTAAGTCAGCTAGCAGAAGGTTTCACTCTTGTTCATTCACTAGCGTAGTAGAGCACCAGTTTTCAGTGGTGATGGAGCAATATTCCTCACCTGTCTCAAGGGACTTGACCCACAAAGCTTTAACACCGTGGCCTACTCATTATTTTGTGGTTAAGGATCTCTCAAATTGAAGCTGTTGCCCTTAGGGCACGGTAACAATGTGAGAAGAACCTTGTATCTCAGTGATCGAGTCTTTATATCTATGCAGCCTAGTACACCAGCAGTAAATGGAAAGGGCAAGAGAAACGTTCTCTCTCCCCTGGTAGCACACAGCCTGTGATGGGATATAAGTTCAGAGATTCAGGCAGAAGATGGGTATGAACCCAGTCCGCACTACTGCTGCCTGAGCAGGGCTTTGGATGGCTTCTCTTCCCTGGTTTTGTGAACAGCGTCTAAGTCTGATGGGAAAGAGCTGAGGGAGCAGGGAAGGGTGCTGCTGGCAGCAACGGTGCTTATTTCTGAGCAGAAGTAGCAACAGGGTTTCTACAGAGAAGAGAAAATTGTCTCATTAGACCTGAAAGTTGGCATTCTCCCTTTTTGCTACACGTAGTATGGGGAAAGGTAGGGAAGTTCAAAAGCCAACAGATGGATCCAAACAACAATGTTTTGTTTTACATCCATGTCATGACCTAGCTCAAGATTAACCGCTAGGATAAGCCTTAATTAAAGATAGCTGAGCAGTGGCATTTCTTTCTGTTACCAGAAGGTGACACCTTAATGAACTTAAGATGTTTAATTTTCTCCTTCTCTCCTGAAGGCAGCAATTTCCCTGAAGCCCACATCCTGGTATTGTTCACAGCACTTGCTGGATGCAGGCAGTGATCTAGGGTCACGCTGTACTTCAGCAGCAGCCCAGCACTGAACAAATGAACAGCCACATGCCAGAGACTTACATCATGTGGAGATGGTATGGCATATATTCAAATACCAGCTTCCCTTGCCCTGACCTGGGAAGCTGGTGCTACTGCACACAGGTCTGGACTATGCAGAACAT
Source organism: Actenoides lindsayi (assembly GCA_025331215.1). Taxonomy (NCBI): domain Eukaryota; kingdom Metazoa; phylum Chordata; class Aves; order Coraciiformes; family Alcedinidae; genus Actenoides; species Actenoides lindsayi. Next base: position 6,864 of record WTSP01026269.1, read on the forward strand.
GTCTTGCTGTCACCCTACAGCACAGAACTGAGCCAAGATCATCCCAGAGATATGCTATCTAGTCCTTACTCTTTGGACTATTTATTTTCATTGTCCAATAAATGTCAGATGTAAAATGCCTAAGCAGTCAAAGCAGAACCTCAAGGCACAGTTTTTCCAGCAGGTGCCACACAGGAGACTTCCCACCTGCTTGTTCCACACACCGGTGGGCTTGATGTTCCTTTTCCAGTTTTAAAATAGACACAGTGAGTGAGAGTGGTGGGGGGAGGTACTTTGGTTGTCCCTTCCCCAAATAATTTTGTCTGGGATGTAGGATGTAACCCTTCCTTTCTTGGGCAGATGCTCTGATTGCAGGATATGACTGGGCCATAAGTATTTTATAAGAAGATAGAGGTCTAAGCATCTAAACATAAGAATAAGTTTCACAAGTTGCTTAAGTGCTGCTCTTGGATAGACACATGAATTTACGTGAAAGAAACTCTATGCAACATGTGTTCTCCATCTCTCCATGTCTTCTCCAATGTTGAGTTACAAACATACCTGTGCTCAGCATCATCACTGTCACAAATCCTAGTCTCTGATCTTAGTCTTTCAATATTCCCTCTAGTGTATGAGGTTCCTCCAAATTCAGCATTAGGAATTCCATTCCTGGAACTGGGCTATTACTCCTCATGTTTGGTAGTGCTGCACACCACAGAGCTAGAGTCCACCAGTAAGTTAACCAGAAGAACATTGTCATGATGAGGGAGGAGTATGGCTTAAGAAGGTAGTTGAATGTTAATGATAACAGAGAATAATATTCTGCATTGATGGATGGTTCTAGAAAATCTAAGCAATTTTAGAATGGACTTGGAAAAATTTGAGAATTGGGCTAAACCAAAGGAACCCAAAAACACCTTTATGTTTCTCTGTGCCCTAAAACCTGCATTGCAGAGGCATACAAAGGAACTATTTTTTCCACTCTGACACGAAATCACTGTTTTGAAAGACATAGTCTCTTTTACTAGGTGTCTGTACTGGGTATTTGTAGCAAGGTCTTGCTAGCACAGGGGGATGCAGGGATGAAAGGTCAGGAGCTGGACACAGCAACAGATCCACTGTTGACAAAAGCTTAGCCAATATGCTAAGTGTGTGATGCCTCTGTGAAAACAAGTTTAAGAAAGGGCAGAAAATGTTGGATGGAGAGAGCAGGAGAAAGTGTGAGAAACAATGGAGGGAACACTGGGATCAGAGATGGAGGTGGTCCATGGCAGAGCAGGTGTTTCCTGAAGCCCATGCAGGACCTGCACTGAAGCAGATGGATGTTCCTGGCAGGAGCTACAGCCTGTGAAGGAAGGCCCTGTGCTGGAGTGGAGGAAAAGAATAAGAAAGGAGCCGCTATGTACTGACTGCAGTCCTGCCCTGCACTGCCTGTTGTGCTAGGAGTTAGGTGTAACCTTTGGTGATGACAGTAGGTGCTTGGAGTGAAATCAGCCCTGGGAAAGAGGGGAGGAAAGGTGTTTTCCCTATATGTTTTTTGGGGTTTTTTTTTCTTCCCAATACATGAATCAGCAAATAATTATATATATATTATTTGGCACTAAGTTAATTTCCCCAAGTCAAGTCTGTTTTGCCTGCAATGATATCTGGGAAGTGATCTCCTATCTTTAGCTCAACTAATTTCTCAGTTCTCAGTTTTCTCATTTCTGATCTTCTAAATCTCTCCTGTTCTGTTGAGGGACGGAGTGAGTGAGCACCTGGGCAGGAGTTTGGCTGTTCGCTGTGACCAGCCTAACAGTGTCCACTCTTTGTTACCAGCTGTATAAGTCTGCTTACATCAACCAATGTTTTTACCAGACTTCCCATGCCAAATGTTACGTACTCCTTTCTGCTTTCTGATCATCATTATGCTGTTACCCCTCCATCCTGTGTTTCATCCACAGCAGGTCTCAGCTGTACTGTCAGACTTGGCTTCAGACCTCTGGTTCTAGAGCTGAACCACACACACATCCAGCAGAAACTCTTGCACGTTCTTTATTGGAGAATTAGACTTTGAAATGTCAAATAGGTTTAAATCTAATTTTATTTACATTTTAGCAATATCCTGTGCTGTCAATTTTTCTATCACCAAGGCTATTCATTCAAAATCAGTTCTCTAAGAACTCTCTGTTAGATACACACAATTTTCGTTAGAAACAAGAAAACAACCTTGTATACAATACAGCATTCATTACCCTGGTTTTTTTCCCCAAATATTCAACAAAACATACATACACACTTCTTGCATCTTTATTTCCCAGTGAATCAATACACATCTCCTATGGGATCTGTGTCATTACCAGAATTTTGGTTTCTAATGTACTTGAAAAACTTCTTAACTCCACTGACTGCAACTGTGGATTTTTCCATCCTGATCTTAACTCCCTTTATCAATTTTCTGTTCTCTTAAATGTCTGCTTTTCATAGATTGTGAGATATCCCCCCTCTCTCCTGCTGTTATTTACAGCTTTTCCTTTTTCATGTCTTTTCAGTCCTAGTCAACTGGGAGGTGGGGAGTCAAGCAGCAGGACCTACTGTTGCTGAAAAGATGGGCCCTGAGGAAAGAGGAATGTGGGACAGACAGATGGGGCAAGATGAAGGGGGGGGTTGTTTGACTGGGATACCTTGAGGGTCTGGGTCAAGAAGAAATGAATGGGTGCCTAAGAGATGAGATCGCTCTTGGCAGCATCACAGCCTGCATACTGAAGAACTGCCACAAGCAGTTCAGAGATGGGAGCGATTGGTGGTCTCCTGTTGGTCTGCAGCTGTGCTCCACAGATATTCCAGCCACATGGGAATCTCAGCAGTTCACGATGTGATATGTTGCCACTTCACTGATCAAGGCAACACTGTCCAGCCGCAGGGAAGGAAGGCAAGACACAGGGATGAAGCAGAAGGAATGGAGAAAGCTGCTCAGTCTTGGAAACACACAAGGAGCAATAAAATCTGTTCTGGACACAAAGACAAGACAGGAAGAAAGAAAACACTTACAAAAATGAGAAGTGTCCAAAGGTTAAAGAAGGGCAAGCCTCATGATGTGGTATGATAGAGTCTAGAAGAAAGCACAGGTCCAGCAATGGTGTCCTTCCCACTACCCCAAACAAATTTACATTGAGCATAATGAATGCTTCCAGCTGATGAAAGAATGAGGTGGGGGAATGCTGTACATACCCCAGTCCCCACTGTGTTTCTGGAGCACAACCCCTTTCTCTGCTCAACAGGGATCTTCTTTGGAAGCTTTGCAGAACATGAAAAGCCACAGCCCAAAGCCAGAAGAGCCATTTGCATAACTTCATGCAAAATGTAGAAGACAACCCCGTAGTTCCTGGAGCTCCAATCCACCATGTTCCCCCAGTGAAAGATATTTTATATACTCTGAGGCTACTGGCTGTCTTGTCCCATAATCTCCTGCATTCTCTTTCTTGTCCTGCTCCTCTCCTGCATAGCTCCCCTTCCTCAGTGGACCTGCCTGAGCTCTTTGGTGATGTTGTACCCCTAATCTGATATAAAGCAATGTGCCCCTTGCCCTTTTCCACCACTGATTGCTACCACATATCCCTCTCCAATTTTCCTTATAAGAGATTATGAGAGAAAGACCAATTGCCTGGCAGAGAGAATGGCGACTCTCTGATGTAGCAAAACAGCTTGTTGTAGTCGGACACCTCTGGCCAGGAAATCCTGCTTGGGAAGTGGTATACATGGAACTGAGCCAGAAATGGGAACCTGTAACTAAAAGCTGTGGGTTAGAAGCTGTTTTAGCTGAACGTACTGGTTGTTGTGCTAGGTATTGCGCAGCTCCACACGCAGTGAATTATGCAAATAACACCTTAAGCTACATTTTTCATGTTTGCAGACTGTTTATACATAGCTGTGAGGATAAAAGTATCTGAATGCAAAGGGAAAAGTATCGTTTAGTTCACCTAAGGTCTGGGCACCTCACCTATTACTCCAGTCTCCTTCCTTAAGTGAAGGAGGCATCATAAACTACAGAAGCCAGCAACTGCAAAGGATAGTTTTCTAGATGGTAAAATTGCACACAGTAAGCCACATCCCATACACTGACTAGATGGATGTGTAGTGGGTTCGGTCTAGCCCTTTTTTTTTGGTAATTTGGTCCCACAATCCCTGTGCATTTTGAAAAGTATGACTAGGAAGAGATACCTGCTGACAAAAGTTCTAGCTGGAAATAAGAATGGGAAGAAGAACAGTAAGACAGTAGCCCAGTCTACAGGATGGATAATACAAAAAGCAATTGTACTTTGCAAGCAAAAGTCAATTTTTTTTTTAGGTTGGGGGAGAAGGGGGTTGTGTTGTTTGTTTTGGGTTTTTTCTTATTTGTTGTATGCTTTTTTTGGGGTTTTTTTGTTTGTTTGCTTGGTTGGTTGTGTTGTTTGGTTGTTTTTTTTTTCATAAAAGAAAGTTATATCCTTGAAAGAAATCGAAATAATTAAAAACAAAGCTACAGAGCTGTCAGAGCAGTTAATTAACCAGGGCCAAAAGATATTTCTGCACAGGTTTTAAAGGAGTTCCTGAGGCTGTTCTTTCAACGTCTTCAGTGGACTTTGCATCAGTCCTTATATCCATGCTAACAGCAATTACCAAGAAGATTAGAAAGTTGTCCATTGGTGTCAGAAACACTAGTCCCAGAGAAACATTCTAATTAAGAACCAAGTAATACAACATTTAGATAAATGCAGTGTAGCCTGATTGAGTCAAACCATCACAGCTTCTGAAGGGAAAAGTATGCCTTGTTGACCTGAAAAAGTTAATAAAATCGGAGAGCAAGGTGACCTAAGTGCATGTAATTTACTTGGATTTTTGAAACACTTTTCATAAGGTTCCTCATAAAAGACTGTTAAGGAAAATTAATAGGCATAGGATAAAAGGAAATGATTCATTGGATTAATAACTGATTTCATTAAAAGATGCAAACCAAAGAAATGTAATGGAAGTTTTTTGCCTAGAGTAGCAGAGTTAAGAAAAGGACTTTCTCAGGGATCCAGTGTTGGTTTTTATAGTATTTAATTAAATATTTAAAACTATGTTAGTTACATTGGCAAAGCAAAATATACATTTAAAATATAGGAAATACCAAACATTCAACTGTCTCTTGTGACAGGACTATGAACTGTCCGTAACTTTCAGATGGATTTTCTTGGTCCTCTTCCATAAACATCCAAAGAAACTGCTCTTAAAAACTAAAAAAACACAGATTATATCTGAAAAAAAAAAAAAATTAACAAGGAGGAGCTGACCTCCACATGCAACAACATGCTGATATTCTGAGCTAGAAGAGTTCTGTTCAGGAAAAGTCATGGCAGTCACTTTTTCTGATGTCCCCTTCTGTCTTCAGGAGCACATGCCTGTTGCACTGACCAAGGTCTTTAGTGGTTCAGTCCAGTATCAATGCTGCCTCCTCCTCAAAGTTCCTGTAGGACTTCACCAATATACCAACATCTGATGTGTCTATAACCCCTCTGGAGGAAAGACAGCTTGGAGGATAAATGCTCCTTGGAGTTTGACATCTCAGATGTCTAGAATGGAGGCTTATGAAGTAAGTTAGTCACAGTTAGAGCACCCAAGTGTGAGCTAAGGTAGACAAAGATGAGAGGCTGATGTGTTATATTGATTCTGAGGGCTTCACACAGGCATCATCATACACAGGTGGTCACCAGAGCCTGAAAAAATCTTCATGGCAGAGATTCAGGTGTGCCACCACTTGTTCTTTGGACGGTCAGTTTGGTCTTGCTTCCCACTGTCAGCAAACCACCAACATTGAGCCTGTGACAGAAAATGCATGTGGTCCAGTTCTGGACCCAGAACTGATTTATGTGCACTTATTTATGTCCCCAGAGCACTGAAAACCAGGTTGGAGCACCAGCTGCCAGAGGCAGGAAAGTGCCATTGGTGGTGCCAGTGGTGCAATAGCGACCTGGGCCCTCAGGAAGTCAGTGATGTGTGTGATATTTTATTAACCATGAAAGAGTTACGACTACTAAGAAGCAGCATGATGGTGACCAAGGTGCAGTTATAAGAGTCATAGAAAAATGCCATCTGCTCTCTGCACCTGCCCTTGGACTCTGCTTGTCTCACAACCTCTGCTCTTCCTGTTCCTTCATGTGGATCTTGCCCTAACTGAGGTCAGACCTACCTAGTCTGCTCCTAGTCCTCCTGTTTCATCCTTCTGTGCAAACTGCCAGCCTCCTCCTGCCACTAGGTCCCTTCCAGCCTACTGAAAAATGTGCTAAAGTCTGTTCTGTATTACACTAGCTAGGGTTCCCCTGCGATAAGGAGTTCACTTCTACATCAGGTATCTCTCCTCCCAATATTTGACCCTCAAGCACAGGGACAAATTCTGGGAGGAGTAGTCCTCTTATTTTGTTGCAAGGTATTATTGCCTGGAGAACCCTGGCCAGCTGTGCATTGCTAAACCCATCTGGAAAGCAAAAATGGGATTTACCTTCAACAAGCTGAAGGTTTAGCATGCTGTGATTGGGCACTGGTGTTGGTAATGTATACTTTGTGGCACAAGAGTTACCCAAAACATCTGTGTATATTTGAGTACCACTAATGTAACTGCATACCAGAAATCTGGTGGAAAAGACCCACTGAGCAAGACTTAGCTGCATGAAATGGCCCAGAGTGACTAACATGGGACAGTGTCAAGACAGGCAAGGATCTCACATCTTCTGAGTGGCCTCCATGAGCTGTGCAACCTGTTTTCCAATCCTCCCAAATTTCAAGCAAAACACTGGAGCTCTCAGCAGCCTCTCTGGTGAGATGACTGATTTTTTAACTGAGTACCACTCATCTTGTGCCGAGCATGGGAAACGTTGCACAAGCAGGCAATTCCAAAGTCCCTGTCATAAGGGAATGACTTGGTAACTTGACCATGTTTCATAGAGTTCTGGGGAATGCAGACTGTTCATGATTTAACAAAGATGGAAGACACACAAATAAATGGCCTCAGTATGGCAAGTTCCTGCCGTTCACTTAAGCTAAGAGAATATTCAGGATTCTGAGGAAAAAAAAAAGGAGACATTTGTAATTATGTGTACTCTAGACACGAAGAAAAGCAGGATTCACTGAGGAGCTTGTTAAACCAATATTTCCTTTTACCTTCACTAGAGATGGGGAGATGTTGAAGTACAGCATGTTTGTGGCAAAAAATGAAAGCCAGTTGTGACTGATTTATTTCTTTGTGTCCCATTCAGAGAAGTATTGTGCAAATTACTGATTTCTTGAGGGGGGGAAAAAATAAATAAATAAATAAAAAAAAGCAGTATGTATGAGAAATGCTTTAGTAGAAACATTAAATGGTGTAAATACGGCCCCCCGCCTTCTTCATGAAGGTTGTCAGCACTGCAATAACCATTACCCAGATGTCACAGTTATTTCCTGAGACAAGAATAATGCAAAAAGGTCAATCTACTGCTGGTGATTTTGTATAATAATAGAAAAATTTAATGCTGGAGAGGACCTCTAGAGATGTCTTGATCACTCCCATACTCCAAGCAGGTCTGTCTTTAAAGACCTATCATATTTCTTGGGGACTTGTTCAGTCAAGTTCTGAACACCCCCAGCGATGGAGATCCCACAGCCTTGTTGAGCAGATGTGCAGGTGTCTGGCCAGAGTTTGCTTCCTTGCTGGTCCTGGTAGGCTGAAATAAGTTTTGAGAGAACAGAAGCTTATGTGACTTCATGAAGTTACTCCTGTCCCCGTCCATTTGGTTTTGCTTCTAGTCTCATGCCTGACTGCAGCTGGCACACAGTATAACTGATACAAGATACATCACAATATTGGACGATAAAGAGGACAGACTATCAGTGTATGTAGATGTCCTCAGGAGAAGTAATACAATTGCAGAACAAAAGACATTCCAAATTAAGCTTAAATTGAGAGAAAACCCAAAGTACAGAGCCATCTGGAAGCCAATGCTCAGGGAACACACCCTCCTACAGGAGGTTTTTATCTTCTCCTGGTCTTGGGCAGTGTGTGATCTGACCTTATAGTTGATCCAGACATATTTTTGACACTGTCTTGCTTTGCCACTACATTAGCCCCTGTTTTTCTTATTTACAGTAGACATTCTGCTCTCATGGGATGGAAGTAGAATGGGATGGACATAGGATACATATATGCTGTGTCTCATGATGGCTGGGCAGCAGCTAACTGTGTGGCATGATGGGGCTGCATCCTGTGAAAAGATGACATTTCTCAGTACCTTCTGCACAGGGCAATGGGTGCCTGCCATCATGTTTCCAACCAAGAAACACAAAGCAGGGATTTTGCTAGATTGCCAGTGACAATGAAGGAAGCCACAGTTGACATATCAGAATGATTAAAAAGATATTTTTCTCAGGGCATGGCTAATGATGCAGAGCTGGACTGGTTTGACTACTGTAATTATACTCACTACCACTGTTATTTGTTTGTAGGATGGTAATGCCCAGGGGTCCCATTGGAGTCTGGGAACCACGTTGTGCTGGGTGCTGAACGGACACATATCAGAAGCAATTTGAGAGACAGGGATATAAACAGATGAGACAGAGAGTGGGAGAAGAAACAAAGGTAGAGAGATAAGAAGAGCTTCCTGTAGATCATTCAGGGTATCAGCCATGAGTTGAAGCTATACAATGCTCTGCCTATTCAGCTGGGGGAATGGAGAACATCCCAGCTTTGAAGAAAATGCTGTTTCTCCTAATTCTTTGGTCACAAGTCTGACATTTTAGGGCTTAGATCTTTTCTCCTAGTTGTGACTGGAAAAGGTGAACATTTTTTATATCCATTCTACATCAAATTGGAACTTTCATTGTCATGTTTCTGGGGTTTTTGACACTATTCATAATGACTTCTACCATACACTGCAAACAAAAATGTAGCATACAATGAGATTGCAAAGACCACAGAAGACTTTTGTAGAACACTGGGGACAATATTCCCCTGTTCTGAAGAAGAGTCAGAAATGACAAAAACTTGCTAATTTTTTATGTTATAAAGCTAGACAATTGCAGTTCAGGATGCAAGCTGCCTTTCAAAGAGGATGGATGATTTCCAGAAAGGTAATTACCTCAGACAATGAACACCTCAGATAATATAGACTGAGAAGATACTGGCCTACTAGCACAAAAGAGAATCACAAGAAGCTAACCCAATATCAGATGATTATTAAAAGTGACAGAGACTTGACACTCCATGACAATGCGAGAAAGACAAAACTGTTGACCAAACTATTAACCAAACTTTGACGAGCTCATGTACAGGACCTGGCACTGTTATGACATGTGGAAGGGTGAAACAGAGGCATGAAAGTCACACAGGTACTGAGAAACCTCAAGGATGCTGGAAACCAGTCTGAATGGTTGGAATGAGGTGGTGCTTTGTGTTTGCAAGGACCTGGACGCAGAGAAGTGAAATGTTATGTTAGGGACAAAAGAATGTTTTGGTGTAAGCCACTGCCAGGATTGATGGTTGGAGAGAGAAAGTCTCACTCACCTCCTTGGACTTCTTCACAAAAGTGTAAGATCATTTTAGACACAGCTGCTGTATGGGCTTAAAAGTAGTATCATTTGATTAAAGTGTGATCCTGAGCAGACTTTTCTTACTTTAAAAGTAGGTCTGGAATGAAGGTTTAAAATCTTAGAAAGGCAAACTCTGAAACCTAAGGAAATGAATTATTGAGTCTGACTAAGCAGCTCTCGGATCTGTGTGCAGCGAAGATATAGGTACTTAAAATTCAAAATTCAAAAGGGAGAGAGAGCAGTGAGAAGAGGTATGTTTGAGAGGTTACAAACTGCAAAAAGAAAGTAGTGACCATAAACCTACCTTGCACAGGAAATTAGATTTAATAATATTAAATGGTATTTAAGCCACAGAAACCAAGGGGAACAAAGAGAAAATTAGGACAGTTGCACACTTAAGGCAAAAATAGATCAAAATTTTCTTATAGCTAAGACTGAAAAATCTTATTTCCTGCAGTTAACAGCAGCAACAATGTGATATTGAGGGCATTTACAGGACTTCCAATGTAAATGAGGGTAGGGCACTAGGTATGACCTCTTCTGAGGTGAAGACACTATTTAGCCTGCTTTGAATGTGAAGTGAAAAGCTGAGTTCTACCTAGACCATTAACAGCATTGGCATGCAGAACAACAAATCAGATAGGGACAACGTGTAACAATTATGCAAATCAGGGATAGTCCCCATAATGGGAGGGTAACAAGTACAACACCTCTGTCCAGAAGAGGGTGAAGAATGATCCAGATAAGTGTAAGCCTGTTAATTTGACATCGAAGTTTTGAAACAAAAGTAGGTATAACCAGGGAAGTAGGGAGAAATGTATATATTACAAGATAATTTACAAAAGCTAAATTATTTCAGTGTAATTTAGCAGCAATTCTTGGTAGGACCAGTGCTTACTTACACAAGACACATAAATGAACTTAATCCATCTCATTTTCTGTGATCTTCTGATGAATTAGACATGGATTTGGGCTCCAGAGATGAAAGTGAATAAAGGGATTGTGCAACTATTCACTTTGAAGAGGGTATTACCGGAAATGGAGAGGTTACCTACAGTGATGCTCAGAGATAGTTCTGAAACCATCACTGCAACAGAAGCATAGATGCATGGAGAAATGTAGGCTGGAAGGGAACTCTGGAGATCCACACTTAGAGCAGAGCTGACTTCAAGGTCAGATGTGTTCAGTATGGGCATAGCAATCAAAGACTGAAAATTAGGTATGAGCTTCATGACTTGCAGCTGACACAAAACTGGGAAGTACTACCAAGCCTGATCGAAGAACTGGATAATGCTATTAATTGACATACTTCAGATGAGGAGACATTTGATAGCACAAAGCAAAGCCCTGTCCTTCAAGATTCTCATCAAAGGCTGCCTTTTTTCATGCTTGCTATACAACAGGACTTCATGAGTTAAGAAATAAAAATGCATGAGCATGAGGAGGGTGGGAAGAGTTTTATGTATTTATAGGATGCATATGGCTATTCATTTTCTTCCACTATGAATATGTCTGTGATATACATGATGCAAAGTTTCAGTCAGGGAAGCAGAGCTATTGATGAAGCTGCTGACAAAGATGGTATAAAAAAAAATGTTGGTCTTGATACTGGAGCATTTTCTGAAGCTTTAAAAATCCACCATCCCCATAAAACAACTACTGGACCTGTTATACTCAGCCCATAGGCCTGGAGCAAATACATTCCCATCTTCAGTTACATTTGGTGTCACAAAGCAGGAGCAAATGTTTGAGTGAAAATGCTCATAATAATAGAGGAGCATTTTATTTACTAGGAAGAGGCACAATGTGGTTATTATAAAGTTTTAAATGTAAAAAGTGCTTTACATAGAGGTAAACTGGTATCAATGGGAAAATTATTTTTTAGAGTACCAAGATTATGAAATGTTTTCCATTAACTGGATCCAACATGTGTTCCTTGTTCTACACAACCCATCAGATTCTAAAGATTTCTTCTAAAGCTAATAAAAACATTTTTGAACTATTCATTCCTGCTCATTAGCATTTGCTTAGAGAAAATTGTGTCTACTGTAAAGACAGCAAAGCAGTAATTATTTAAATTAGTTTGATAGATGTTTAGTAATGCTTTGATTAAAATACCAATTTTAGATACCAGTAAATTTTGGAAAAGCAGAGCATTTAAGTGATAATAATTTATTTTTTTTTTTTCAGAAAAAGTTTCATTTTGCACAAATGATTTTGAATGAAAATCCCTTTTCTCACTCAAACAATGGAGCTGGTACAGAAGTGAGGTCCACACAGTGACCCAAACACATCATTGTACAACAGAAAAGGGGCACATCTCTGTCAGATGAAATATGGACAATCCACCTCCGCAAGAGAATAGTTTTATTACATGGGTGATGCCCACGTGGTTCCAATTTGCCTGGAAAATTGTCATGTAGGACAGACAAAACTTTGATCAAGAATGAAGCTGAAGGTCACTGGCAAAAGGCACTGCCAACCTAACAGATCCATATGAACAACCAGTCTCAAAGCCAGCCCCGGGGTTCCTTGTTTCACCCTACAAGGCTGAAATCAGTCCCCAAATCATAGGAATGGAATCTGGGGGGTTCCCTAGTCCATTGCTCCACCTTTACACATGAGGGATTACACATTTGTCACTCCTGATAAAAATTCATCTAATCTATACTTCAAAATATTTCACAGCTTCCCTGGTGGCTCTGACCTAAATCTTGCCATGCAAATTAAACGCAGTAGTTTCTAGCCTATTCATAATGAGTGTGGAAGCAAGGCTTATTCCCTCGCTCTTTTCATGTGTCTGTTAAATCAGCATTTCCTCCAGACAAACAACTCAAATTCATTTTTTCCCTTAGAGGACTCTATTCAACTGGTCTACCTTTTTCTCAAAATGTAATTCTCTAAACTGGCAACAGTACTCCCACCACAGCGCTGCCCATTCTGAGCACAACAAAATGATTACTGCACATGCTTGAAAAATAAGATTTTTTTTCTATTTTCTCTGTCAACAGCCATACCTGACAAACTCATCTTGTGAGCCACTGTTGCTTCTCAGGTCCTCTCCTACAGTATTACTGCCAAGCTGGACTTCCTGCCTGCTGGAATATTTATTCTTACTTGGAAGACACAGCATGTTGCATTGATGTGTATCAAATTGCACTGAATTTCTTCAGTGCATTTTTCCATATTGTCAGGATTATTCTAAATTTAAAAAATTTTAAAAATTTTAAATGTAAGCTTTTGCCTTTATGACTGTTTACCCTCAAGTGGTATGGACAGAGGAAGAATATACAGTGAAATTTGTTAGATGAAAATAGCAGCAGAAATATTCGCAAGATACGAGGCTTTGGTGGGAGTTTTGAAGAGCGATCATTAAAATGGGCATCCAGAGGTAGATTTGGTCTTCAGGTCAAAATTATAAGATCTGTAGTTCAGAAATGTTGTGAATGACTGACAACTACCCCCCTCCTTCTATCTGGCAATTACTTTCATGCAGATAGGAGATGAGATGCATTGCCTATTTCAACACTAGCAGTCAGCTTGAAAGAAATATATTAGGTGTGGAGATGCCAGAAAAACAGGATTTATATCTTTTCTCAATGAAACTATGATTCTGAGATAATAAATAGCTGAGACAATAGCAACAATACAGGTGGCATAAGTGTCTGCTTCACTAATGAGCAACATCCCAGGCTCTGTACCACCATAATGAACCCAGGCAAGAGTGCACCACAACTTCACTGTAGATTTAGTGTAAGTATTAAGCCTGAGATCCTTAAAAAAACAAAGGAAAACCTCAAAAGTAATATATTTTGAGTTCAATAAAAGTGCTTTTGCTAATAAGACTTCATTTAATTAACAAATTGGTGAGCAGGCCTGATCTGCTATGAGAAAATCCTCCCTGGCTCTTGCTGTGCCAATACTTGCTGCTGGTTAGGAACACACAGGAAGTTCAGCAAACACACAGCCAAGCTGTAATAATCCCTGGGAACTGTCTGAAATATATTCTCTGCCGAATTTAATTTCCTCATCTTTTTCTCAGGCAGTCACCCACACCAATTTTTGAGTGAGGGCTGAGTGGTGTTCCTCTGTTTGATCTTCAACAAGCAGCATGTTCAGTATTTTTTTTCATTGCACAACTAAAAGCAAACTTGTTGCATGCAGTTTGCACCAAACATCAGTGTAACTGGAGGAATGGAGGAGAACAGATGGATGCTAAAATGAAAAATCATTCAGCAAACGCAGCAACAGCAGCGGGGTGACTTCTCATCAGAACCACTCACATTGTCACAAGCTCATCTCTAACCATTAGAAATTCCTCTGCCAAAGAAGCCTGTCCCAGCAGCTCATATCTACATAGCCCCAAATACAGCTGTGTGACATGTCAGTGCTACACTGTCATAGCAAATGGCACCATGGAAAGCAGTAAGAGCATAATCACTAGTGGGTGTCTTAGAGAACAATTGCCTCTCAGGTTTGTTTTTTTCTAGTGAACACTGCATATCCTGAAAAGATCTGTGTAGATACTTGTATGACTAAATCGGTCTTACTGATTTTAATTGTGTGAAAAGGCAAACAGGTTTTAATGGGCTCATTATCACAGCTGAGGAGAGGAAAGAAGGTACAGCTGCTAATTTTGGAACAGACAACATATCTCATCTTGTCCTTCAGCCCCCTTCACTCCTACCCTCCACCCTCTGTCCCTGAAAAATCCCCACCCTATCATGCTATGGTGTGAATCAGCACCTTCCTCTGGAGCTCTCCAATTAAGATTCAGCAGTGCTTGGAGAGCAGCAGTCGGCCCACACTGGACTAATTAATTTTTCCTGCCTGAGTAATTACAGTCCAGAGGTGACCATGAAAGCCAAGCAAATCAATTTGTGTTTTACTGAGATCCTCATCAGTCACGGAGCACTAACCAAGCAGAAAAAAAAAGTGACCAGAATCAGAGCTGGGCCCTGAACAGCGAGCAAGGAAAGTTGCTCTAAAACTGCTCAACTTCTATACTGGAAATAAAAAACACAGTTCAAAAACTCTTGGTTTTGTGGCCCGATCAGTCAGATGGCACTGTCACCCTCCTGAAAGTTTAAACATCACTTCCTTTACTGGCACTCCCATCCCGTAGAACGGATTCATATTTTAGCCAAAACCACTTCAAAACTGAGTTTATAAAGATTTTGCAGATGTCTCATCAAGTGACTTATCCACTGTCTAAAGAGAGACAATCTGCTGCTCTGCTGAACCACTGCATTGCCATCAGCAGCTCATCCTATTTTTCAGGAAAAACTTTTCCAAGTGTGCCAGGGATCCAAGTAGGCAACTGTCTCCACATGCTACTTGTTGATACACTCATTAAATGCCTCCCTCAGCCTTAACAGAGAGCATTGCTGGGAAATATCAGAAGTTTTCTCCCTTCCCTATCTGATTTTTCCATGGAGTTCATGCAATCCTAGATGAAGCAGAAGGTGGTTTTGACTGGTGGTATGATGGAGATTAAGTTTTTCCTACATGGCAAAGAACTGGGAGACATGGTTCTTTCAGAAGTGGACATGAGGAGTTGTGGACAGGAGGTGACTCACTTGGAAGGGTGCAGGTGGGATCGACCTCACCGTAGAAGTGCCATGGCGTTGTACCCAGCTAGAAATTGTTCTTCTGCCAGTGTCAAACCAGGTGGAATGCTCCAGTGGATTGCACATGTTCCAGAGTCACTAATAAACATAAAGTCCATCAGAGTTTTGGTGACTGATTGTGGCAAGGACAAGCATCATGTGTTTGAGCTTTCCTGAAGTCTTTCTCATTATGACTCATGTCTTAATGGAGTTAAGGAGGGAATAAGACCGACTTAGGTCAGGAGAGTCACTGTAGAGGTCAGATGTTACAGCTTTTCTCCAAGATATGCATCACGAGGAAACATAGAAGCAACATCTTACGCGCCACCTTTTTTTGTCCTGAAACACCTGGGTACCAGCAGCTCCAGACCATCTACTGTCTGTTCTTGCAAAAAGATTAATATTAGTGGTAGGCATGAAACACATGGTCTCTGACACACGTGTCTGTACTTCAGCCTACAACCTGTGCTAGAACCAAATGCAACCCTAGAACACAGAAATGATTGTAAGGGTAATCTAAGGCACTTCACAAAGAGAACAAATACAGAGGAAGTTGCAGGGAGCCACTCTTCACACTGAAGAAGATGTGGGTCTTCCTGGCTGTAGAGACGTTCTTTAACTTTCCAAGCAGAACTGTGATCTGACAAGAGATGAGACGTAGCCCACACAACATTCACGTTGTTGTGATGTTAGTGTCCCTGAATTAATGTTACTGTCACTGAATCAGGGTTTGTTTGCCCATATTATGACCTGGAGGTTCTTGTAGAAACGTGTTATCTCTAAGCAATCGCACTGTCTATTCATAGATGAGAATACTCAGAGTTAGGGAGAATGAGTTAGACTTGTTCTGTTGCCTTCCCAATCAGAAACTGTTGGCTTCCCAAACAAAATACCTGTGACAGAAAGGTGTGGATAACATTGTGGACAGATGAATAGAAATCACCTTTTCTAGTGTAGTGGCTAAGGCTGTATACCCTGAGGCTGGAGTGAGCTGCTAGAACGGTAAAGGTCTGGTTGGAAAAAATGGGTCATGGTTGTAGAGATAGAAATGTTAGAGAAACCACCAGGTCTGGGTATCTGAGTAGTTAAAAAGAGGGATGCTAAAGAGAAAATGTGATGAAAAGGTAAATTGGGCAGAAATGCTTCATTATTGAGTCTTTGGAGACAAAGAGGTGGTCAACAGAATGGGAGTGAAACTGTTAGAAGTGAGTGGTAGGACAAGGAGATGCTTTGTCACACCAGGTCTTACTATCCCTATCCATAAGTAGTTAAGGGAAGCTTTTTATGGTCAGATGATGGGTGACTCCCCACCTACAGTGCAATGAAATGAGTTGTCACAGAGCCTGTTGATGTCCAAATTGAATCACCTGATTAGCAATTCTTGTCTATCGTCCCTTGTTATGTTGTGTAATACCACTGAGAATTTGGGCTCCATTCTCTTTGTAACAGCCTGCTGCAGCTACTGGTAGCTACTATTAGAACCTCTTTTGAGTCCCTCTTCAACTGGATAACCCAACCCAACTCTGTCCATGCCTACCTGTTTGCCAGCAACCTGAGTCTGATCATTTTTGTCACCAACTACTGGACTGACTCTCTCTCTTCTCTTCTTGAAGCAGGAGAAAGTGTCCTTGAAAATGTCCACAGTAAGTCATGTTTGTCTTCACCAGCACTGACAAGAGAGGAAACTGCTTTCCCTTAATCTGCTTACCACGATCCTCCTAATGTTGCCTGGGACATGGTTTGTCTTTTCCGCAATGAGAGCGAGCTCTTGGCAGAGATACAACCTTGCACCCACCATTTCCTCCATCAGCACCTGTGACAATTCAACAAGACTGAGAACATCAAGTCCTGTCAAACAAGGGATCCAGGCAGATTCAGACTGATCTAGTGATGCTGTGGTGCATGGGTATTGGAGAAGGCTGGTCAAGTGCATCTTACTAAACCCTTCTCTTTAAAATACGTGTATGAACACATGAACATCTGATACACAGACATGAGCACGAGTGCACGTGTCTCTGGTGATGTGGGGAGAAGTCTCACTCCCAGCTGCTTGCTGCAAGGGCAGATGGTTGTGTCTATAAGTTAGATCAAGGCTTTGAGACTCTTCAGAAAGCTGCATTAGCCACATGTTTTCTTTGCACTGGAAGCTGAGTGGCACACAGCACAGTGTGATCACTGCCAAGAGCTTTCCAGGGTGCTCCTGTCATGTACACAATCCTGCTGCCAGTTGTTTCAGCCAGGACTCATAAAAAGGCAGTGACAGGGCCTTCAAGGCCAGGATCAGCCAGGAGGAGAACAGGATGGATTGAGACCCTGATGTTTGGGACCTGATGCGATGCACCCCAGAGTCCTGAGAAAATTGGCTGATGCAGTTGCCAATCCACTCTCCATGATATTCAAAAAATCCTGGATGTCAGGTGAAGTTCCCAGTGACTGGGAAAAGGGAAACATTGCCCCTGTCTTTAGAAAGGGTGGCAAGGAGGAACCTGGGAACTGCTGACCTGTCAGTCTTACCTCTATTCCTGGGAAGATCCTAGAACAGATCCTCCTAGAAGCTCTGCTAAGGCACATGGAGGTGATCCAAGTCAGACAGCATGGTTTCACCAAGAGCAAGTCCTGCCTGTCCTTCTATGATGGAATGACTCCATCAATGGACGAGGGAGGAGCAAGGGATGTCATCTATCTGGACTTCTGCCAGGCCTTTGACATGGTACCCCAAAACATCCTTCTCTCCAAGTTGAAGAGATATGGATTTGATAGGTGGACTGTTCAGTGGATAAGGAGTTGGTTGGGTGGTCTTGTCCAGAGGATAGTGGTCAACAGTTCAATGTCCAGATAGATACTGGTAACAAGTGGTGTCCCCAAGCTATCCATACTGTGAACAGTTCTGCTTAGTATCTTCATCAATGACACAGACAGTGGAATTGAGGCACTCTCAGCAGTTTTCAGATGACACTAAGCTGAGTGGTGAGGTTGACACTCCCAAGGGACAGGTTGCCAGCCAGGCTGGCAAGCTTGAGAAGTGGACCTCAGGGAACCTCATGAGGTTCAAAAAGGCCAAGAGCAAGGTCCTGCACATGGGTCAGTGCAACCCCCAGTATCAGTACAGGTTGGGGGATGAAGGGATGGAGAGTAGCCCTACAGAGAAGGACTTGGGGATGCTGGTGGATGAAAAGTTGGACATGAGCTGGAAATGTGTGCTCACAGCCCAGAAGGCTGACTGTATCCCGGGCTGCATCGAAAGAAGTGTGACCAGCAGGTCAAGTGAAGTGATTGCCCCCTCTGGTGAGACCTCACATGCAGTACTGTGTCCAGCCTTGGAGTCCTTAGAACAAGAAAGACATGAAACAGCTGGAGTGGGTCCAGAGAGGACCACAGCAATGATCAGAGGGCTGGAATACCTCTCCTGTGAATAAAAACTTGGAGTTGGTATTATTCAGCCTGGAGAAGAGAAGACTCATGGGAGAATTTATTGTGGGATGCTCTTGTTAGCTGGGCCTGTTGTGACAGGACGTTTTAAGCTAAAAGAGGGGAGATACAGACTAGAGAAGGAAGACATTTGTTACTATGAGGGTGGTAAAACACTGGAACATTTTGGTTGATACCCAATCCTTGGAAATATTCGAGGTCAGGTTGGACAGGGCTTCGAGCAACCTAATCTAGTTGCAGATATCCCTGCTCACTGCAGCAGGGCTGAACTAGATGACCTTTAATGGTCCCTTCTAACCCAAAACATTCTATGATTCTATGAGAGGAGCGCTTCTACCCAAGCATTGGCCTCCACATCCCCTTGTCCAACAGGTTCTCCACAGTGGACCAATGCTTCCCTGACTGATACTACTGGTAAAAACACCATGTTACAAGATTAACATGGAATGATTCATCGAGAAAATGCCGGGTTTTTTTGTTTGTTTGTTTTTTGTTGAGGAGTCTTCTGAGGTTTTTTTGACTTTTCTGCCACTGAGGTTCCATAATTGTGCTATGGAAGTCTGTGTGATGGTCAAGGTGGCCATCAGTGGTTCTCTGCCCAGGGGTTAAGTGACCTGATGATCCATTTGAGTCCATGGCCCACCATCCAGAGAAGCCATTTGCTATCAAAGGTGTACTTACTAACTACAGTGAGGTCGATGTTTGAGGTGTTTTGTTGTTGGCTTTTTTTTCCCCATGCATGGAAGATGGTTAGGGGTTTTTTTGACCATCTTCTCCAGAGTAGACTTTTTTTCTTTTTTTCCAACACAATTGCTTTTAGATTTCATTCTCTCTCATTTCCTCTACATGCGCGTGCTTTGAAGAAACATTGTGTTTGGGGTGGCCCAAGCCCTGAGTTCAGCAAGAACTTGTGGAGAGGTATGAAATTGTTGGGAAATTTCGCTTTGCTCTTTCTCCATATTTCTTTCCCATCATTCCCCCTGCTGTCAAGTGAAAGACCTTGTTTTTTGACTCTTACCAACCTCAGCGAAGCAGAGACTGAAGGGACCCTGAGGCGCTATTACCGCAATGAATGGCGTGCCAAGAGCTTTTTGTCCTTCAATGTAACCAGCTTGCAGCATGGCAAACCCACTCCATTGGGTCACGGAGGTTAATAAAAACACAACAAATTATTTATCAACATAGTGGTTGGAAATCCAGTGTTGGTGAGAATTACCAAATTTGTAACCCAGAGTAATTATCTTTTGCTGCAAGATAAAACCCTTCCCAAAATTCGCCCGCCCCTCGCGCAATGGCGCCAAGAAGATGATTTCTCTTGACGCGCTGAACTTTTGAACCCGATGAAAAAATCTTTTTTTTAGTTATACAAGAGAGTCATTGGGAGTTCATTGCCCTTTCTCACATTTGCACTACCAAAGGGACATAAGGAAAAACATCAAGTGTAATATCCATCAATGTTAGTGAGGCATTCAGAATACATCACTGATGCATAAATAACCCAAATGAAACTCCAGTGGCAGGAGGAGGTTCTGGAAGAACGGCGATACACAACAATATTTAATTATAAATTCCATCAGAATTATTGTCTTTACTCATCAAAAGACTTCTCACAATCATTCCTTTGGTTCAGATGTGAGCCTGAAATCCTGGGTGCCCCCATCCAAAAGCTCTGGATTTTTCTTGGTTCACTGGCTACTTTTTCCTGCCAAAGCTCATAAAAATCCAGACACCAATTTACTTAACACGAGGGGTGTGAAAACCCCACTTAGGGAAAGTGAAGTTAATTGGAAAAGAAAAAAATCATAAATCCAGGCCACTGAGCAGTTTGAATTGGCGTGCTCCCTGTGACCTTGATTTGTTATGTTTTCATTTTTCCAAAATGTTTTTCCCTACACAATTTGGATGGAAAAATCTCACCAAGCATTGGCTTTTCCTATCCTTCAAACAGAGCAGCAGGTGAATACGCTTTGTGTAAGGCAGTTGCTGATGAAAAAAGCCTTCTGACAGGACTAGCAGAAGAAAGCAAGCATCCAGCTTGCACAGATAGTCCATCTGATGGGAACCCAGAGCGACTGAGCAGTGGCCACTACCAGTGCTTATGCAAATAAACTTCTCTGGAGCACCTCTGTTTCTATAATCAGAAGTCTGGACAATGGATGACCAACAACATGTGCTATGAAGAAGGTCAGGCTACACGGTCAGAAAGTTGTCAGATGACAGGACACATTCTGAAGACTCAGCTGAAAATACTGCAGCAATATGCCCCACAAGTACATAGACACCCCAGCCTGGCAAGATTACAGTTACCAGAGGCAACACCAGTGAGGCTGAAGAAAGCACAGGAGGATATACACCATGGACAGGTCTTGCACTAAGGAAGAGATGATCTTGACAGTCTCAAGTAAGAAATAGACTGTGGGAGTTTTAGTTTGAAGGAAACTAAAGGTTTCCTAGTTTGTAATCACAGAATCATACAGAATTAATGATGCTGGAAAAAACCTCTGAGATCAACAAGTCCAGCCTATGACCCAACACCACCACATTGCCTAGACGATGACACTAAGTGCCACATCCAGTCTTTCCTTAAACACCTCCAGGGACAGGGACACCACTACCTCCCTGGGCAGGCCATTCCAATGTCTGATCACCCTCTCCATCAGGAAGTGCTTCCTGATATCCAACTTAAACCTTCCCTGGGGCAGCTTCAGGCCATGGCCTCTTCTCCTGTCAGTAGTTGCCTGGGAGAAGAGCCCGGTCCCCACTTGACTACAACCTCCCTTCAGGGAGTTGCAGAGAGTGACAAGGTCCCCCCTGAGTCTCCTCTTCTCCAGGCTGAACAACCCCAGCTCCCTCAGCCTCTCCTCAGAAGACTTTCCCTCCAGTCCCTTCACCAGCCTCGTTGTCCCCTCTTAGTCCCCTCACCAACCTTCCTACAGAGGCTCTTAGAGTCCTTTCTAATGTACGTCCATTAATTAATGAGTAGGGCACTGTCTCGTGAAACTCAAAGAAATCTAAAACTACTGCATACCTTCCTTTTTGTACCACCTTTTGGATTGTTTGACGAGAGATCCCTTCACTACTTCTATTTACTCGCTGCGTAATACTGCCAACCAATACTCTTGCTGGTGACAACAAACTCCACACACATTTCTTCCTGGTACTTCATCTTTCCTTACCTTAACCTTTGTGGAAATACAGGTGGAGAAGAAAGAAACTGTCACAGTCAGTGAGAGCACCCACTGGTGCTAACACGCACCTTGTTGTCAGATCCAGCTCTAAGTGTTGTCAAAATCTAACTGATTGGTAGGGGAATAGAAAAGACAACACAACTGTGGAAATCTTATCCATGAGAGATGAATATTCCACTCTGGGTGAGTTAATGAGCATTTCTATGGCTTTCAGAGGGACAGCATCTGTATCAGAGGCAGGAAATAGCTACTGGCACTATTGTCTTCAGGATGAGAATGTAATCAGAAATAACATTGGGTCATTAACAGATTAAGATCCTTAGCATGTGTCAGTAACTCTAGATCAGGCAGCTGTTACAATAACCTGCTGTGGAAGAAGGGCAAATAAGCATGTTCACAAAATCAGCCTGTGATACCCAGGTGACATTCAGAAAATCGTGACAGCTAATGAAAAAGAGAGCATTCATCATCGAGTCATAGAATGGGTTGAGCTGGAAGGGACCTTAAAGATCATCCATTTCCAGCCCCCTGCCATGGGCAGGGACACCTCCCACATTGCTCTAAGCCTTATCCAGCCTGGTCTTAAACTCTTCCAGAGATGAAGCATCCACAGCTTCTCTGAGCAACCTTTTCCACTGTCTCACCACCCTCATGGTAAAGAACTTCTTCATAATGTCCAATCTAAATCTACCAACCAACTAATTTCTGAGAAATATAGAATGAGACACCTTTTTTTAGTGTTTAGAAAAGTTGCAGTTAAAGACAGGGAAGAAATAAAGTCAGAGCAGTAACTTCTCCAGCCACCCAGTCAGCAGGAAAGAGCAGGAGAGAATGTCTACAAATAATTATTTTCTGTCTTCAGGTATTTTGGACATCTTTTGTTTATTGAAAGCCAAGTGCAAATGCAAACTTTGTTTCCATGTACTAGAGAAATAAATGAATGAAGTTTACATCTTTCCAGGGAAACAAATTAATTATTGATTAATCTTCCTTCTATATTTTTTTCTTCCTGATAAATATTGAAAAAAATATATTTCAACCTGTATAAAAATGCATTTCAATCTTACTTCATCCTCCCATTTTCACTCTACTAGGCTGTGCTGTCCATATGTATTTATTGTCATGGTAAATCTCACCGAGACTTTCTGTTTGTTACCAGGGTTCTGGGCATGCTTCCTCTGCAACAATGCACTGCGATTTCCTAAAACACACCTGGTTTTATATGGTTATTTAGAGTCTATAAATTCACACTCAGTTTTTTTATTAGCAATTTTATCTTTTGTCTTATTCCCATTAGTCACTCACAATTGCTACCTGTTTGGCTTACATTTGTTGAGTGCTGATTGCCAGTGAAACTGAATAATCATATACACACATACCTATATGTGTATATTTGGTGCTAAAATCAACTTTGCAAAGAAGAAAGAGTTCAGGAAGGATGGAAATGAGTAAAAAATTGTCTTGTGTTTGGCAAAACTTTTCAATCGGAAAGCATAGGAATTTTTTGAAGTCCAAACATTTCTTCTTAGCCCATTGTGTGGAGAATCATCTTCCTGAACAGTCAGCCTGTTTACCTGTGACGTTTTCTAAATGAAACAACCCTGCCTTTGGTTCAGAATAACATCTATAAACATTTACATTTGTAAACTAAAAGTAAGAAGCAATGCTTGGAGAGTTTATAGAACCAAAGAGGAAGCCAATAGTGTCGTTTCTAGTCTCATTAAATTCCTTAGGGGTTCTGTGTGTCTCTGTTTTCTTCTTCTTTAATGAAAATAACAAAACACAACAAAAAATGATTTCTTTTTGATTTGAGCATACTGATCTCTTTCCTTGGTTTGGTAAATTAACAATCGATTATTCGTCTTCAGCTGTAAGACTACTGACACTGAAATTATTTACCTCTCTGCAAATCTCATTCAGAGCATCCACAGCTCCATAACTTCTCATGAATAATGTACTAACTAGCATAAATGTGACACAATCCTATATATGGACTGATCTGATTAATTGAGACCCACAACGTTCTATGATCGATGTTATCTCATCCCAGCAGTTTATATATATTAGATTGACCTGAAATACACTTTTAATTGATTCTTACCAGCAAATCCTAAGAACTGCATTTTGACTTTTTACTGTGCTTGTAGTCAGACTTTTGTATTTTGGCTAATTGCTCCATCAGGATCGCAAGGAAACACCTCGGTTTTTTATATATTGAAATGTTAAACTATGACATAAAGGGATAAGAGAACAAAATGCAAAGCCACACTCCTTAAAGCCTTATTAAAATAGTTATACATCGACAATGACAGAAAGAAGCTTGATACACCAGAAAAAAAAATTAATAGCACAGTACTCAGAATTGTGAAACAGCTTGGATATAAATTTTTTTTCAAGAAGTCTGAATTCAGTGCTAATTATCGGTGAAATTCTGGAAGGAAGAGGGTTAATATAACACTATAGTTCTTTAAGTCTCTCTAAAGAAAGCTATGTACATTCTTCTGAAGGCCTGTGGCAAAGGAAGTGGAACCTTCAGAGGCTCTGGAAAAAGGAAAAGCTCCTTTCTCCAGAGAGTGGTACAGCCCTAGAGCAGGCTACCGAGGGCGTGGGGGATATCCTCCATTCAGTGTTTTCAAGACTCATCTAGACAAAGCCATGGTTGCCTTGATCTAGTGCTGGGGACAGTTCTGCTGTGAGTGGGAGACTGAACAAGAGGCATCAGAGGTTCCTTCCACCATCCTTACTGAGACCTGTAAATAGCAGGATGGACTTGGAAGATGAGGGGATCAAAGATCCACCTCACTTTGCTGGATGGCTTTCTGCTCAAAGTTTCTTCTGCATGTCTGTCACCTGAGGCAACTCAAGAATTTATGCATGCAAGACCCATTTTCTGGCACAGTGTCATCATTGCTCTATCCACCACTTCAGGGTCCTTTTAGTGTTCTCCCAGAAACACACTCAGGCAGTCTTGGGCTATTTGATAGCGTTCTTGATTGAGAACCACTCCTTTGAGTCCAGTATCAGCTCCATCTTTGGTCCTTATTCCCAGTCCAGTGTTTCTCATGATACTGTGGTGTCTAGGAACATAGAGGAATCTGCATCGGAGATGTGCCTGGAAAGACCTGAAGAGTCAAATCTTTCATCATGTTCTGCTACTAAAAGTGCATTGGAAAGGACTTACAGATTCTAAAGCTATTGCAGCGTCTAAAATAGGAAATGCAAGTGTGCATTAGATCCTGCACCTGAGCAGATGAATGCAAAAACATAGTGAAAAATGGTGAGCTTTCAGTGGAACTGGCCAACCAATGAGCTAGGATGCGTATTGTACTTGGTTTGGCTACTAAATGCCCTGACAACAATTATATAAAGGATAGAGGACAAAAAAGTCCCGATGAGAGCAAACAAAGCCCTTACTTCTCTTGGTAGCAGACATGAACAAAGCTGGTAAGCACAAGATAAACAAAGTGAAGCAGACCTGGAGGTAAGTGGAGAAAACATGAAAATATGAGGCAAAAACCCATATAAACTATGAAAAGCTAATAATGAAATCTAGAAGAAGGGAGACAAATATGCAAAGGAGAAACAATTCAGACAATGGATAAAATGCCTTGAGAAAGAAGCCTCACAATGGGCTTGTATCTAATAATCGTAGGAAGATCAACTATTATACAAGAGTCTGCAGATCAGAAAAACCCAAAAAATAGCAAGCATGGTATTTGAGATACAAGTCACGTCTCAAAATATCAGATTTTATGCATTTATGACACTAGCACATTCCAAAGTGGCAAAAAGTTGGTTTTCTTAAAGCTCTGACTAGCACCAGATAAGAGAAAAACCAGTCAGAGGCACAGAACCAAACAGGATATTGGACAGGAGTGTGACATCAATGCTTCTGCAAATGAGCAAAGCTTACAAAGACTTCCACTGCATTGTGCCAGGGGAGAAAGTAAACGCAGAGCTAAGCAAAGAGAAATTAAAATTTCATGCAGCCTCTAAGGCAGTGTAAGACACAAACATAGAAGAAAGGATATTCATCAGCCAAACAACACAGGAATCATTGCTTTCAGCAGTAAATTAAAGGAATCCTGACATGAAATCAGAGATAAATAATCCATACAAAACCGCGGTAGTGAAGTGGGTAAGCAAACATAAAATATTCAGAGCAGACAGTATGATGCATCTGCTAGTAAGACAACCCAATACTGCAGATGTTGTTGCAACTTCAGAGCAAGCAGTTTCAGAGTGTGCTGAGCTTTAGAACAAATGACCTCGGACACACTATCTTTTGCACCAAGAAGTCATCAGCCTGAATGAGGCTGTGAAGACCTCAACCTGACAGAAATTGATATTGCAGAAAGCATCACAGAATCACAGAATTGCAGAATGTTAAGGGTTGGAAGGGACCTCGAAAGATCACCTAGTCCAAACCTCCTGCCAGAGCAGGACCACCTAGAGCAGGTCACACAGGAACGCGTCCAGGTGGGTTTTAAATCTCTCCAGAGAAGGAGACTCCACAACCCCCCGGGCAGCCTGATCCAGGGCTCCATGACCCTCACAGTGAAAAAGATTTTCCTTATGTTTCTGTGGAACCTCCTGTGCTCCAGGTTACACCCATTGCCCCTTGTCCTATCATTGGACATAACAGAGAAGAGCCTGGCTCCATCCTCCAGGCACTGTCCCTTTACATATTTATAAACATTAATGAGGTCACCCCTCAGTCTCCTCTTCTCCAAGACAAAGAGACCCAGCTCCCTCAGTCTTTCCTCAGAAGGGAGATGCTCCACTCCCTTCATCATCTCTGTGGCTCTGCGCTGGACTCTCTCAAGCAGTTCCCTGTCCTTCTTCAACTGAGGGGCCCAGAACTGAACACAATATTCTATATGAGGTCTCACCAGGGCAGAGTAGAGGGGGAGGAAAACCTCTCTCCAACCTATTACCCACACCCCTTCTAATCCACCCCAGGATGCCATTGGTTTTCTTGGCCATGAGGGTGCATTTCTGGCTCATGGTCATCCTGCTGTCCACCAGGACCCCCAGGTCCTTTTCCCCCATGCTACTCTCGAACAACTCAATCCCCAACCTATACTGGTACATGGGGTTATTCTTTCCCAGATGCAAGACTCTACACTCGCCCTTGTTGTATTTAACTTGATTTCTCCCTGCCCAACTTTCCATCCAGTCCAGGTCTCTCTGGGTGGCAGCACAGCCTTCTGGTGTGTCAGCCATTCCTCCCAGTTCTGTATCTACAGCAAACTTTCTGACAGTGCCCTCTGTTCCCTCATCCAGGTCACTGATGAATATACTGAATAGTACTGGCACCAGTACTGCCCCCTGAGGGACTCTACTAGACACAGGCCTCCAACCAGACTCTGTCCCACTGACCACAGTGCTCTGGCTTCTTTCCTTCAGCCAGTTCCCAACCCACCTCACTCCCCAATCATCCAGAGCACACTGCCACAGTTGAGCTGCCAGGATGCTGTGGGAGACTCTGTCAAACGCTTTGCTGAAATCAAGAGAGATTTACAAGGGCATGTGGCAATAGGACAATGGACAATAGTTCTAAAATAGAGTGGGTAGGTTTAGATTGGACATTAGGAAGATGTTCTTTACTCTGAGGGTGGTAGAACACTGGAACAGGTTGCCTAGGGAGGTGGTGAAGGCCCCATTCCTGGAGACAGGGTCAGGCTTGATGAGGCTCTGAAGAACCTGCTCTAGGTGCAGATGTCCCTGCTCCCTGCAGGGATGTGTTGGACTAGATGACCTTTAGAGGTCCCTTCCAACCCAAGGCATTCTATGAGATTTTGGGCTGCTGTGTGCTAACCAGCTGGGTTTCAAAGCAGCAAACAGAGCAGTTACTTGGAGAATGGATGATAAGGGACAGAAACATCATTGTGCTGTACAGTGACCTTCCTGGGTCAGGAAGGGAAAAGCTTATAGCCTGGGAAGATCAAGTTTTTGCATGAAATATGTCCAGCTGAGATTCCTTCTTAATGGTTTGCTCTGAAAGCAAGGAAGCAGGCTGCAAGCTGCCCGGTAAGACCAGCTTCTTATTTGGGCAGCAGCATCATACATCTTCCCAGCATTCCCCTGTACTGCCAGATATTTTGCCTGTTGCTGTACGAAAGTCACATTGCTCTAATTTATTATCAGGTTCAAGTATAAAATTTCCACCTCCAAGCATATTCTTCAAAATGGCACCTCTATCATGTTTGTCAACTGGTTATGGGCTCAGGAGCTTCCCTTAATTGTTTTCATGTGCTTTATACTGCAGTGTTGATGGAAGAACCCAAATGACAAGGGACTTGAAGCACTGAATGTTACAAAGATACTTTGGGATAGTGGTGAACTGATGCAGAATGTAGGTCTGGGAGGAGAAATGGAGTGCTGTGAATGCTCATGGTACAGTAATTGGTCATGGGAAAGCCAGGAGGAGACTGTCTGGCCCCAACTAGCAGTGGAATAGGCTCCCCAGGGAGGTGGTTGAGGCCCCATCCCTGGAGATATTCAAGGTGAGGTTGGACAAGGCTCTGAGCAGCCTGGTCTAGTTGAGGTTATCCCTGCTCACTGCAGGGGGGGCTGGACTAGATGATCTTCAGAGGTCCCTCCCAGCCCAAGCCATTCTATGATTCTATGACTAATGCATGAGCCTGGCACCGATATTGCTGAAAATGTGGTTTAATTGGGAATAATTCTAGGTGTGCCTGAAGAAGTTCCTGGGAGGTAATGCTAGCCCCATCATTTGTTTAATAGGTCTCCAGCAGGGATCAGGTCTTGCCCTAGATGGAGACAACATTGTTTCTAAAAACTGAAGTGTCCAGTGGGTTGGGAGGTGAGCTTTCCAGAGAGGAAAGACAGCTAATGCCCTTGCTGCTGTGTCAAGGCTCTCCTCTCTGCTTGTTCTGCATGTGGGCTGAGAGTCAGTGTCTGGGTGAGCATCAGCTGCACCCACTTCCACTTGTCTCAGAACTACTTGGTCCCTCTCATGGATCCCATTTTTTACAGTCCTCCTTTTCCAGTGTCTTACGTCCCTTTCTACTCATCAGTCCTGGGCTCTTGGGAAGAGTTGCCATTGCAGGAAACAAGGCTCTCTACCCAAGCACCTTTAGGGAGCTTTCCAGGAGCTCATGGAAAAGGGGCAAACTTACATCCTATTTGGCTACTTCCAGGTATGTAGGGCCAGAAGAAATGATGCTGGTTAATCCAAAATAAAAGACTCAGTAGATTCATTGGTTTCAGACTGATGCTTCCCATCAATATTTCTCATTGAAAAGACATTTCAGAACTGTTGTGCATTGATCATGCGCAGAGATTGGAGTTGGCAGGTTCAGGTCTTGACCCAAAGATTCAGATGTACAGGTCCTGACTTCTAAATGTAGGAGTACAGAAGTGCCTTATGACTACAAAAATATTTACCTCTGTTCCAAACACAAAAACCTAAGCTTCTCCTGACAAATTCATGCAGAGATTTCTTTGGAAAGGAAGTAGGATGGTGACAGAATCAGACATCATAGATCTATGACTATGAACTAAATTATTGATGTTCTTGTCCTGAGTCAAACTCTTTATTGCGACTGAATGTGAGTTTATGACAGCTAATGGTCTATACAATCTATTTGCTGTATTATTTGTATCAATCTTCTAAACTACATCTAGTTTTCTCTATGTGCTCAAGAGTTGGAAGATTACTACAGAGAAGAATTTGTGGATAGTAATTAAAATAAAAGCATTGAATTCATTTCTATAGAACTTGATCCTTTCCCTGATTTATGGTTATGATTTACATATGTGATTTTGCTTTTATTTTCCTTTTACATGCAAGGTTGTCAGGGTAGCGAGGTTCTCATGAAAACAGCTATCATTTACTTCCAACAGAGGGTTCAAGTTAGGAGGGGGTTGCTTAGACACTGAATTGCCTTGGGTTTTCTCCTCCTGTTTACAATTGTCTGCCAATGTATTGCGAAGCAGAAATGTCATAGGGCTAAGATATCCTCTCTTGCTTCCTGGATAGTGAAGACAAGCAAAATCGTTAATGAAGTCATAACTTTGAATACTCAAACATGTGCACATATAAATTTGTAGAATATTTTTAACTAAAGAACAAGTTAATGGCAAACAAAATGTTCTTCTGGATAATTTACATGTGGAGCAAATGGTTACATTTGTCAATTAATTATTCAGACTAAGGGGTTTAAACAGTGGTATCTGTTTATCTAGAAGTCATTTCCCAGGCACTAAACAAGCTCTGGCCATGTTTTCCTCTCTCTAAGAGATCAATATACCTCATGTTTGTCTACTACAACATTTACACTTGAGCAGGATTACTGGGAAGGCCAGAAGTTGGACAAAACACCTAGAAAGAAAGCCACAAGCAAATGCTTCAAACTTTACAATTCACATTTATTTTGAAAAAATGTTTTGTTAAAAATACTCCTACAAAGGCATTGGAGCAGCGGGTTTCTGTTTCCTTTATAAATACATCTGATTTATTTTTTTCTTTATTTTTTCTCAGTAACATTGAAAGACATCTGACGAAGCCAGGGGGCAGCCCTGGCCTGAATGGAAGACACATCCCTGTGTAACAAGGACCTGCACACTATCTCCCCATTCACAATTAAAAAAATACAAATACTGTCATGAAAAGTGTTACATTGTCCACAGGGCCACGGCCAACATACAGGATGATGAAGAGTAGGAAACCAGGGTTGGGGGTGCCCCTGAAGCCCAGATGATGTATCCTTAGACTAGTGTTAGGGGATAACAAGATGTAGCATGAACTAGACACACTTGTCTTTGGGCAGTTGAAGGATACACAGAATTTTCCTGTCCTATACTGCCAGCTCCTTCCAAAGCTGTGACAAGGAGGTCAAAGCCAAGCAAAACCTCCTCTCCCTACAAACCTTCCCTGCAGCTCCTCCATAAATGTTTCAGTGAAGGCTGATGGCTTCACACTTCGTACGTTGGAGGAGCAATATGAGCAAACCACATTAATCCAATGCCCTGACAGGCAAGAGGATTTGTTGCCACAGTGCTCAACCACTCTCTTCCCTGATACAGTACTGCCACCTCCCCATCTCAACTTTCAGACCTCAGCATAAGGCTTCTTTCCCTCCAGGACCATCTTGCTTTCTCCCTTGCATTGCTGACCCGGGCTTTAGTCTCTGAGCTAGGAAAAGATCTCACCTGCAAGAACTCTTTTCAAATGGAAATACAGACAGCTACTCTGTCTCTTCAGTTCCACAGAAGTCCACAGATATATGGCATCTGGGGCTGCAGAGAGCAGGTTCTTGTGCCCAGCTCAGCCTGAACGGAGGTCTTTGAGCTCTGTTGTAACTCACTTGTGTCCTGCGCCCCACCACCTCTCAGATCACAGCTTGGCTGAGTGACTGAGGATCACAGCTTCACTTGGGAAAGTGCTTTAGAACACTGGGCTTTTTTTCTCCAGCATGAACTGCTACTGCTTGGCTCTGGCTTCAACCACCTCAACAGTCCCACAAAACTTAAAATGGAGCTTCAAAGCACATCCTGGGCAGACAGACTGCACAGCCCTTCCAAAACGGACAGAATGGCAGGGAGCGACACAAGCCCAGCAAAGACTTTCCAAAGCAGACCTGGGAATAGAAATCATGTTCTCAGACTGATGAGCTCATTTACCTGTGGGTAAGAGGCAGGGCTGGACCCTTTTCCCTGAACTATTCCATGGGAACATTGACCAAGGATTCTGACACACCTGCCCCGGTTTCATACAACTTCTACTTCTTTATCCAGGAAGATCTAGAATTCATGGTGGCTGATGTTTCCAGGGAGGAAAGGGAGGAAGACATGTAAGGCAGAAGAAGGATCATTTCATGGAAGAAATGTAGCTAAACACTGGTTCCCTGCAGATGAATACCAAACCAGCTTCCTAAAGGGAATTCTTGGTGATGGCTCAAACCTAAACAAACCATCCAGTTCTCCTGTACTGGGGAAGGGGCAGAGGGCAAAGAAACAATGCAGAAAACAGACAGCTGATGATGGAGGTCAAGCAATATAAAAGAAAAGGATGCAAAGGTCACAGGCTGAAAAGTAGATGGAGAAGCCACTGGAGGAGGGCATCCAAGAAAATGCAGGGGTCTATGCTTGGATCCATGAGTGAAGGAAGAGATGCAAACCTCCAGACTCTGATTTAGCCCCTTCCAGCTGCAGCAGGACAGCAATGGGTGTGCTGTGATGTGGGGTCTTTGTTGAGGAGGCCCATTATGAGGAGGGGAGAAGTGAAGCCAAGACCTCAGCAAGAGAATCTGGATGATCTAGAAGAAGGACCACAGCCTGGCACACTGGAGATGTGTGTACCACAGATTGCTCTCCTTGCAGAAGGGACACATTTCAAGGCACACCCATACTGCAGTGGTCTGACAGCCCAAGTTCATTTTTAGTCTCCCCAACTCCCTCAACCTCCACAGAGTCTTCCCTTCCACCCCTGCTCAAGCCAGGTTTATTGCTGCCCAGATCTCACTGGTTGATGAGTTGGGGGTGACTACACTTACATATCAACTCTGCATATGACTGATTCTGGGCAGGATGAGCTGAGGTGTCTTCCCCTGTCTAACAGTGGATTCCTTCTACTGTTGAACAGCTTTGAAGAAAACGCTGGAGCCTGAAGCCAAGATGGTCAGTCCAGACCTGAGGGACCTAGCCACAACCTGACTGTGTGACCCTGAGCAAGTTCTTACTCCAGAAGCACTGCAGTGTTCTGGGAACTCCTGCAATTTCAACTCAGCTGTTGAAACAGAAATGGTACTTTGACCTCTTTGTGGCTGTCAATCATTATTTGTCGGTACCTCAGCCCCGTGGAAAGCCTTGGCTTGCCTCTAGGACATGCACTTTACAGCCCGTGAGGTGCTCAGGTCCGGTGGGAACAGATGCAGTGGTCCCTAGAAGCTGGCCAACGTGTAATGGAGCGCTGAGCTGCGAATCTTGTATGACCCCGGTGTTCCTGGGATCATAAACACACGAGCTGGGATTGTCAGAGAACCATCCGAGAGTTTATAAAATCATCAGCTGGAAATACACCATTCCCCTCTTTTCCAGTCTCTCCTGGAGATCAGAGCCCAGAAGGGACCATGCAAGAAGCAGAAGTAAACCAAACACTGTATCCCTTCCCTGGTCTCCTGCAGCTTATGAGGCTCTGCAGGGGGCCGGGAGAACACAGCCAGGGACTCCTTCTGCTCCAGACAGGACATTCTCCCACATTCCTGGGCTGCTTCACAGAGCGAAACGAGTCACTGCCTTGTCAGACAGCTTTTCACTTATGTCATCAAGGTAGCCTAAGCAACAGAAGTTTTTGTCTGGTTCTAACTTGTTCCCAGGACATAAAGAATGAATTCAGCTTTAGAACAGGGTGAGCACTCACAGCTGAACCTTGCACTTACTACCTGTCTGTATCTTGCTCTGGAGCCTTCAACACTCAATGCCTGCTCTCAGCTGCTTCTGGGATTTCACTGCATGTACCCAGCTCAGCCTCAAATTCCTCCACTGCCTCTTTGTCCATTTTAGAAGCTTGTCCTAGGCTCCTTTCCTGCATTTTCCTCCCTGAGGCAGCTCTCACAGGTCCATATGGACTCACGGTTAGACACCCAAGCATCCAGCAGTGACTGCTCATGCATGCTGAGCCAACCTCAAGTGCAGAGGGGCAACAGTCTCACTGTCAGAAACCAAACCATAGCACAGGAAGGAAAGAAGGAAAGGGACCTCTCCTTACCCCAGCAGCTCTCTCTGTCCATCAGGTTCTCTGAATCATAAAGCAAGGTTTGAGGCAAGGATGTTCCCACAGAGAGCTTCAACATCCAGAGAATGATGGACCACCAAAACAGTCTCCCTTTTTTGTGCCATTTCTGCTGTTTGAGACCCTGATGACTCCGCAGGTCTGAGTCCCAGGGATGCCTTGTGTTACAAAAGGAACCGAGAGGAGGAAGCAAGTGGTTTCTTCTGGCATGGGAAGCCCTCTGGCTCCACACAGAAATCCTTAACCAGTAAGAATGAAGAATGGAAAATCAATGATGCTCGAAAGAATGCCTGGGCTTTTATGAGATTTAAAATGTGTCTGTCCCCAGAATGCAACGGTATGAAAGAAGTACTGTAGGAATTTTGTTATCCCTATGCCACCAGGCATCTGTGACCCAGAAAAACTAGAAGAGATGTTTTTGTGTTGAGGAGGCATATGCAGATTTTTCTTCCACAAATTCGTCCAGTAGTCTTTTTAATCTATCTAATGCTTGGTATCAAGATGCTCCAGCAAGGAGTTCCACCCTTCAATCATTGTGCTTTGTGCCAAGAAATATTTTGTTTCACCTGCCTTAGTGCTTTCATTGTGAGAAATAGTGACTGCTGCTTTTCCTGAATCTTTCCTGATTTAACAGCATATTTATCATCATGGTTTACCTCTGCCAGACCAAGAATCAAAACCTATTTGCTTTTTATACCTCCCAGACTTGTGACTCTTCCTGAGGGTCTGTTGACCGTATCTGTATATTTCTTAGTTTCTGTGTATCCCTTTTAGTTGAGAACAAAAGTACCACCAGTATTTGAGAAGCCAGCACATCAGAAATTTACTGCCCCATAACAACATCCCTGTGTGAAGGCTACTGAGTGCTACTATTTGCTAGCAATCAGAGACTTCACATTTCACTAGCAAGGGTGTGGATTTGCCACATCATCTGCCTCAGGCTGGTGTCATCAAAGCATGAGTCACTGCTCAGCTGGGGTCTGGTGCCTTTGTCAACCTCCATCTCCCAAACTCACCAACCAGCTCACTCACCACGAACTGGAGTCAGTGAGCTGGAAGTGCAGAAGGAAGATAATCTGTGAGAAAAGGGTGATTTGACTGTCAGCTTAAACCTCAGCTCA
The DNA here is from genome assembly GCA_025331215.1 of Actenoides lindsayi. Lineage (NCBI taxonomy): Eukaryota > Metazoa > Chordata > Aves > Coraciiformes > Alcedinidae > Actenoides > Actenoides lindsayi. The sequence continues at coordinate 41,512 of WTSP01026269.1, forward strand.
CAGTAATGGGCTTCCTCCTAGTCCTCCTTTAACTCCTTCCATTATTTTTTGCTAACACAGCTGTTTGGCTGTTGAACACTTGGCAAAGTTTAATCCTTTCCTCCTAGGCTAAGTAGGAATCATCAAAGGATACAGCATGACATGTGTGCAGGAACTGCAGGCAGATCTTAAGAGGTAGAAGCAGAAGCTACAGTTGTGGCAACTGAAAAAAATCCTGAAATTTACTGGAATGAAAGAACTGGAAAAGGATCAACCAAACATTTGTTGTTCTTTTTTCATCAAGGCAAAATGGAGTTACTGAAAAAAGATGAGGCACACGAAGTCCAGTCTTGTGGCTTGTTTCAGGAATGGCCATCAGGGTCACTGTGAATATCTAACAGTCTGTGGATGGAGTGAGGCAGTCAGTGACCAGACAGTGCTACAGAGGTGGGACTGCTGCTGCACTCCTTCAATGCACAGACTGAAGAGAAGTTTCTTGTGGAATTGAAAAAAAAAAAAAAAAAGAGAGAGAGAGAAACTGCTGAATCAATTGTAAACCAGCTTAGAATGCAGATTAAGACAAACAAAGATTTATGGGGAGAAAGGACTTCTTGCTTCTGGTCCCAAATTTCTGCTTATAACATTTGTCAGTGGAGTTGGCAGCAGTAACAGAGGGATAGCAATGAGATAAGGTCCAGGAAATATTTGCAGTGTGCAGGGAGTTTTCTAGGAGAGCTATGGAAGTCTGCAACACATACAGAAGCAAACACAGACCAAACTTGTGTGCTGTCTTTGGGAAGGGCTCAATAATGACAAGAAGCAGAGTCATCCTGGAGAAGTCTAAAGACAAGGCCAAAATGTGACTGAAGATAAAAACCCCTCTATATTCTGCATAGTAGAGGGATTTTAGCAGCTCTCAGCAATCACAAGATTAAATGGGAAATACAGAAGAGAATTTTTTGGTAGGAATTGCTCATGAGACAGCCAGTGGCAGAATCTCATTGAATTGTGAACATGGTGGAACCAATATGACAAACAGATGGGACCAGTGCTCAAGCTGCAAATTAGAGCTTCAGGACAGAATGTGGTTGTGTTGACTGCAAGCAGGTACAGCTTGGGAACACAGCAAAGAAGAATTTTTAGGACGCCTTTAATGGCACTGGATTACTGCCAGCAAAATATAAAAATGAAGTTGACACTACATTAGTTGTTCATGTTCTCCATCTTTGAAGAAGGAAATGCTGAATCCTGTATGTGAAGAACTTGTAAGTATGTAAAATTTTTAAGGACGGAAAAAGACCTACATGAAATGAGCCTCAGGTCAGACATGCAGGAAGGAAGATGAATTACATTTAAAAAAAGATTCCACTAAACCAACGCAGACAACGGTGTCACTTCCCAACACCCTGGATTCATACATCCAAGGCAGCCACAGATTTATATCATGAGAGGATACAACTGTTAATGATGCAGTGGAGTTCAAGCCCTGACTCCAGGTTTCATACACATCAGCCTGGAAAATACAACAAGAAGTTTTCTCAACTGCTCAAACTCACCAAGAGGTTTTCTCTACAGGCCACTGCTCATCTGCAGCCTGTGTGACAATTACTGGGAAAGAGCCTTTCCTTTAACACCAATTCAAAGAGCAACTTCAAGGGGTGTGGGAGAAGCATTACTAGTATAGTCAGCGCCTAATATTGGTAAAAAAAAAATCCTCTCTCCTTAGGTCATGACATGCCAAACCAGGAGGCAACTCTGTACTGTACAGTGCTTAAGCATCCCAGTGACAAGAGCAGGATGCTGCTGTTGTGGCCGCCCAACAGTTCCTTCATGGCAGAGCTCCCAGCTTGGCATGGGCTACTCTTTTATATGCTTCCCTGTATGAGGTTCTCTTCTTGCCAACACTGATGCATCCCGGTCCAGTGACACTAACCAGGTGACTCTCCTATACAGTGACTGGCATGGAGTTGTGTGATACAACTCTACATTTGTATTACGATACGAAACTAAAACTGCATAACCAGTAAACCCTGTGGCAGCCATGTTTACCCGGATCACATGGAAGCCCTGAGCATGGATTAATGCCATTGAAAGCTACTGCTCAGTGGTGAGGGTACTATGGAATGAGGAAGCCAGACTGTAGCAAGCAGCCCCTCAGATGCTGAAAAACACAAATCTCCATTAAATTTATGAAACATAATTCTGCAATTTAAGCGGGGAGGGGGAAGATAACTTGGGGAGGGGAGAGCAGTTCACAGTGTCCTGTTTCTGTGTCTCACAAGTTTGTTTTTTCTTTTGCCTGGCACACCCTTGTGCTGTTAAATTCCAGGTAAAGTGCTGGTGGCAACAGCTGAAAATAACCCACTAAATATATTTTCAGTTTTTACTATCCACATAAGCTTTGCTTTCTCCAGTCTGCCCCATGATGCTCTTCATGATTTGATTCTCACTGTCCAACCAACTTAGCATTTTCAACCTAGCATCCTACTCAGTTCTCCCATCACCAGACACGGGTGACCCTCAGCAGCAGACGGCAGTGGGAAACAGAGGAGGAGATGGGTACGTCTGGGAGCTGGCTGGAAAGGTGGAGGGGAAATGTGAAAATTGCAACAAGCTGCCTGCAAATCTCGTTGTGATAACTTTTGTTAAGTATTCACACATGCACACATGCACATGCACAACAGTATTTCACAGTGTCAAAGTTAGCAAGTGCCTTTCCCTTGTTACATGTTCTCCCTGTGAAGTTGAATTTTGCCATTAGACTCGTATTTCATAGCAGTACATTTGATACCCATGAAATAAAATAGGGTAAAGTCACTTCAGCAACTCTGCCCTCCACTGGAGCACGCTCCAGAGGCATTCACAACCAAAGTACTTCACAGGAACTTTGTTCCTCATGCTGCCAGGACAGCTAGAGGGATGCAGAAAATGTTTTATGCTTCATTTCTATTTTAGGTCCAGTTCTCCGTTAGTCCTACGCAGTCAAATACAGACAGATGCCACAGCGATGCCTGGTATAAACAGATGGGAATGTATTACTTTTAGTACCAACACCATGTGAATTTTGTCAGAAGAAAAGACAATGATGTGGTTTCTCTGTCCTGCAGGCACTTGCCACGGCTTTGGTGAGTTGTGGCACTGAGCTCAGTATGGTCCCATCCTTCACAGTGGGTTGGGTCTGGTAGGTAGATGTGTACAATGCTAGCCAGTGAGGAGATTCAGTGCGTTAAGACAAAACGTCTCCAAATGAAGAAGACCTGAAGTGCCCTTCCAAGCCCTGTCTAACAACGACTGGCTCTGAAGGGATGCTGCCTGACCACCGCTCCTTCTTAGCATCTGCAGGAATGTAAGGGATGGCAGAGAACAGTCAAGAATTGTCTGAGAAGGACAACTGAAGGGCAACTTGCTCTCCTTCCACATGGCTGCCCCATAGGTATTTGCTGGTGAGTTTTCTAGACAGCTCTCTTTTTGCGAAGCTCCCTTGTACACGAAGTAGCCAGTTGGCTGTGTCTAGACAACCTGGCACAGCACCGTGCTTCCTTCACCCTGGGCGGCCACCAGACAGCTTCAGACATGCCTTTGGGAAAGACTGACAACTGTTCCTTGTTAAAATACAGCAGCTGCAACGTGAGATGGAGGTGCACCATGCGAGCAGTTCTCACTGCTGCTCCACGCTCCTACAGGACACAGTGCGAGGAGAGGATTCTTGTTTCTCTCTGTGCACTCTGAGAGCACTTTGTGTGGCTTAGTTCACACCATTGATTTTCACATGCTGCTCTTTCAAAGTTGAGTCCATTTCCTGACCAGGAGCAGTGCTTTTTCAATGCAAAGGCATCAAAAGCATCCCTTTGCTAGATGCACAGGCTAAAGTGGGCTGGACATAGGACGTCTGTCCAGGCACTACCTGTGTACAACATGCCCGTAGTCGAGTCACCCCTCACTCTAAATCCCATTCTGCCATCTGAAAGAGATGCAGGGCAATGGCAGTGCTGTCAGAGGGGATTCACTGTGGACACAGAGCCCAGAACATGTCCCCATGTGCCCAGGACACACCCGCTACCGAAGCTGACGTGACTACAGGTGCACCTTCGGACACAAGAACAGGGAAGTAGTGTCTACAAATGAAAATACAATCCCGCCCTAGAGATTTCAGACAAATAGGGGCTGGAGGGAAAATTCCTCCAGTTAAGACCCCTGCTGCTGAAGCTCTGCACCAAGCATCGGGACAGTGCAAGAGCTGAGGAGAGAAGGAACTCTCACTTGTAGGAAATGGTCTGCTTCTAAGTGCTTCATTGTTGGGTCTGGACTGAAAGAGGAAAATACTAAGTATTTTATAAATGGCCTTATATTTTACAAGTAGTCTGAGGAGATGATGTCAAGCCACAGAGGTCTAGACAGCTCGGGAATTTCATCTACAGCAGACACACTTCCTCTTGGATTCAGCTCCTGGAAAATACAGCCAAACAGCTCCTAATGAACATGCCTTCAACACTCCATGCTGCTGAAAATGAGTGGAGGACTCTACAGAGGACATGCAGTGGCAGACAAGGGCTTGTAAACACAAGTTATTCTGGCCATGGCCAAGAAACGTGTGGAAATATGTCACAGATGGCCAAGGTGGGTGGTGGTAGGCATGTTTAAAAGGATAGGAGGTGGTGCTGAACAGGGAGAACAAGCCCCATTCTCACTTGTATCCCCCCTGTGCTTGGTTGGTGGTTTTTAAACATACCAAAGACCTGGACAGTAACTGAAGTATTTATTTCAGTTATTTATAAATCCACTGATTGACCATTCAGCTTCAACCACAGCACTCTGCCTCCAGAGATCTGGGCTACTAGATTATGGACTCTGCCTTTGCTGTCCCAGACACTCATCGAGGCAACTGGCTGAGACTGATGCTGCCTCAGAGCCCTCAGTACAACAGCTATCGAAGGGACTGGGTCCCCAGAGGGCACAGAGCACATCTACAGACCTTGGTTACTGCACTGAACCATCCACAGCCTGGCAGCTAACACGATTCAGACTCCGAGAAGCCACACGCTGCGAGCTCCTCTTCAGACGCCTGGGCTTACCCCGCCTTTCTATGGTACGTGCACCAATCCCACAGCTTTCTAAACAGCCTGACAGCCAGATGTGGAGTCATCATTCCCTCCCACAACCCATCCGCCCTCCCTTGCCTTTCCCTCCCTTCTGCAAAAAAAACCCAAAACCTCACAACACAAACCCTCTGTGATGCTGCTCATCCCTGTACCAGCAACCCTGAATCAAACAGGTGGGCATTTCGTCTTGGTGAACAACTGGAAACCCAACAGTCAGAAACATTTGTCAGGCCATGACACATTGCAAAATATCAAACAAACAAATGGGTGGAAATGTGCATGTGAAAAAAAAGATTCTCCTGGCATATTGTCAATAAGCTGCAATTTTTCCTTCCCCAGGGAAGGGATTTAAGTTCTTGAACGATATGATGCTTGGAGATGTCATTTCTTTTTCATTAAAAAAAAACCCCAACCAATCAAAAATTTCCAACCCCAAACTCACAAACTGGTGTTATCAAAGCAAGGTATAAAGACAAATCTTCCAACAATGACAACTGAAAAATAAAGGTACACGTCAGCATTTGTAATCAAAAACTACTACATACTGTACTTGGGAAGTCTTCTGGGAAAAGATCATTGGCATCTAGTGAGGACATCACTAAAGTCCTGTGCATATGATATGTATGAGACAATGATGCCACTGG